>JANRMT010062790.1:66425139-66453663 GCA_026402145.1 Polypterus bichir lapradei | reverse complement strand
TCTCTCTCTCTCTCTCTCTCTCTCTCTCTCTCTCTCTCTCTCTCTCTCGGAAACATCAAACGTTACTCTTTAACAATCTCTAGATAACATCTGCTGAGCAAACAGGTATCCCTAGCTAAGTGAAGGCAAAGTAAGTTGCAACACGTGGAGAGAGTTAGAGCGACTCAAGCGACTCGAATGGAGGCTGGCGCATGAGTGAGGTTGGCTCCACCTGGCTCCCTACTCCTGAGGTGCCGCCTCCCCCTCCTCTCGGTCTGCAGCCTGCCTGTCATATTTGCGTGAATAACTCGGTGCCGCAACTGAACTATGATACTTAGCGTGATGAGAGAAGTTGCAAAATCAATCAGAATGTTCAAGCAAATTATAGAAAAAAAGCCAGATCTAAATCCGTTTAGTAGTTCTCTAGTGAAAAACGAAAAGACATATAGACGCTGGATTTTATATACTGTATATAGAGAGGGACATTAGTAACTCATTATTATGCAATGAAAAATCATACATGAGCTTTACAACACATTGAGCACTTGATATTTTTTGCTTACATCTCCAGAGCTTTCCCTATCAACACCCCCATAATAATCTTTCAAGTCCAGACACTATATGGAGAAGGCTATTTCCCACATTTCACTATTAATACTATTGAGCTGAATAGTGAAGGATTATAGATTTGGTTATGGATTGCATTTTCATCTGTTGCTTAAACAAGTTCCCCAGGTTTACTCAATTTTTTTTTTTTTTTTGGTCTGTCTTGGCCTGTATATGGCTCTGTTTATCGCATAATTGCTTGCTATGTGTTCCATTCAGGGAGTATTTAAACCTTGGCAAAAATTATTTACATTACTAACAATAATGGCTATGGTTACAGTTTTAGTCTTCAATGGCCGTCTCCATAAGCTTCTTTAATCTTACAGTATATGACTTCTAGCTGTGCGATATGTCACTGATCTTGTTGCTAGACCATGCCAATTTAGGAGACGGGAAAATCGCTGCCCATGTCAAATTTACTGAGTGCCGACCTTCTACTGCCTTTGTACATAATGTGCTACCTGACAGAGATGGTTCTGTATGAAGGGTTAACAGGCATAGCGAGTTCAACCATAGTCTCAGCCCTTTATTCTTTTTTCCATTTTGTTTTTAGTATGTTAAATATGAGACATCAGAAAGACGAGCCTCTATTCAGTTTGTGGGGTTCAAAACACCCATGTTTCTTATTCCTCATCGCTACAGTCTCTGCATTATACTTCTGGATGAGCATTCATTGGTGTGCAACCGAGTCCACACCTACGGCTAATTATGTTTGAAAGAGTTACTGACTAGTAGGTCTGAGTCGTCAGCTATGACACAGTAGGTGATCGGCTCCAACTCCCTACAATTATGTAAATTAATACTATGGCTGAAAATTGCTGGAAAAGCCACCTAATGTGACATAGCCTTTAGTGCTTCCTATTGTATAAATTACTCAGTACATATTGGACTAAAACTGAAGTTTGTTAAGTGAGGAGTACCATAAGGGAAAAGTGTGTAGGTTTCACAGAGATTGTTTTTAAATTAATTCTTGTCGTCTTTCATTCAAAAAACACATTTGAAAGCTACCTGGAATACTTCTTGAACAAGTGCTGGTACATAAAGGGTATGTCAACCCTAACCATCACAAGAGAACTACACAACTCATCTTGCATGTAGCAGATCATTATACTAATTGTGAAAAAATGTTGCTTAAAGAATCTCAAAAATAGTGGTATTTTAATTATTAGAAAACCAAAAAATGCTGCAGATTGTCTCAGTGTAAGAACAATTTAAAGTAGAAATGATAGCCAGCTAGGAATTGGCAGCTTCAGTACAAAACAGACCAGTGGGACAAATAAGAATTGAAATGCACTCAGAGAGATATCCCACATAAAAACTTTTACAGAAATATATTATCTTAAGAAGTCCAAGTGAAATCAGTAAGAGAAGAATATGAACTGAGTTCTCAATTTAGTAGTGCATGTGCTTTTATGAATAGACTGTAGAAAGCTGCAGCAGTATTTATCGTTTGTTCAGATGTGTATATGATTATATTTTTCATAATGTGTAGTCTGAAAATGAAACTGCAATACATGTGTTAATTTTTTTTCTGGTTTGGCTCGAGTCAGATGAAGTATTATGGCTTTTCTTGATTCTGTGGTTATCAGACAATGGCCTGTACCCTTCTTGCTGTGCCTCCTATTCTTTAAACTCAGTGAGTGAAATGTAAAGCTGTGCATGTGCCCTTCTCCAGATGGATTTGCCTGGCATGTCCAATTACCATAGACATTAGGTTTGATGCTTTAACAGTTGCTTGGTTGAGCCAAAAAAAAATACTGTATATCACCAGCCCATCTCACTTAAGTTTTAAATTAAATCATTCAGATTTTTAATTTTTATTTCTTTATTTTTGAACTGTGGGTTTAATTACACTGGACATTAATTTTTCTTAAAAAATTTTGATTAGGATAGACGGCTGCAAGTTGAACACAAATATAATTTTAGCTTGGCTGCATCATGTAGGGATTTGGAGAAGCACAAAATGAAATGTAATGGAATATATAGTGCTTAATGTTGCTGACTCTATGCATTTGTTCAACTGAGCTAAAAATGTTTTGCTGCTGATTTTCATTTACACTCCACATCTGATGCTTCTCGTTTCAGTGTCCAATAATACTCTGTCAGCAATGATGGACCCCACATACTCTTATCACTTTTCCATCATTGCAATGTCCTAGAGAAACCTTTCGCCATGTTTGTCACTGACTGCACCAGGTTATTAAGGAAGGAAGCAGAAGATGAATTTTCAGGGATGTGTCACAGTTAATAGTTTTGTATGCCTGAACCAGGTTGTCAGCCAGCTGGATGTAGCTTGGTGCTCTATAGTTGCCAAAAAAATTCTCAAAAACATTGTTGTGATTTCCACCGGCTCCACTAGCAAATCTTTGAACCACTTACCATTGATGAAGTATCTGATTTGTAGAGCAACAAAATTGCCTTCCTTAGTCTTGGCATCAGTTATTCATGGAAACATCTACCTCCAGCATCAAAATCCTTCACCTGCCTTGTTCATTGCTTTAACAAAGTTTTTCAACAGTCAAAGTTTACATGAAGAGGAGGCAAATGTTGTTGGGTCAACAAGTCATTTATGTGCCACACTTTCCTGCCCTAGAAAAAATTATTATAGAGCCGCCAGATTTTTTTAATATAATGAAACTCTTTAGCATGCAAAAAACTTGGTAAATCTGAGCTGTATTCCTAGTAGCAGTGACACTACTTTTATATCACCACAGATATTCCATTTGTAGTAGTTTTACTGAACATGTATACTTATTATATAATGAGAAATCTGATGAGAAATCACAGAGGTGATTACATTAAACAGGATGTAACAGGAAATCTCTCAGATGAGTTGTGTGATCAGCAGGCCAAAACACTCCCAAAAACTGTTCAAGATTGTCCCGTGAAGCCTGTGCGTGTGAGTACCACAGATAATTTTTCAAAATATGGTAATTTTCTTTCTTATTTTTTTCAGACCAGGAGACACATACATTGGTTATTTGCCATTGGCTCATGTTCTTGAACTGTCAGCGGAGTTGTCTTGTCTTTCACATGGCTGCAGGATTGGCTATTCATCCCCATTAACACTGTCAGACAAGGTAAAGTTAAAGATAACTTCAAGTGCAAAATGTTCTTGGTGTGTCATTGAATTTTGGCTGGTTATTTAACTAAAGATGTGAACTTGATGTTGCTAGTGGTACTTTCTGATTATAAATATGTTGTTCTTTGTGAAATTTGCAAGTTCCTTGCTTACGTGGGTCAGAAAAAAATCAAATATGTTGACAAAAAACTTTCTATTTGCCTGGTATATCTCTTTACCTTGTACCCTGTACCCTGTCCATAGTTATTTCCTGTCTTGATTGTGTTACCCCCAGGATATGTTTACAGTTCCTTGTCACCAGGCATTAGAAGAAAGTTTAGAAAATGGATAACTGGGATTTGAGATGAACTGAGGCCCTGTTGCCATCCTAAACATTTGAGTTTAATTAAGATATACCTTTTTAGCAAGCAACTTAGCTATGCTTTAATTTAAGTAATTTGTTTAACTTGAAAGCATGTTTAAGTAAAATGCCCCGAAAAAATATTTATCCTGATTTCCTCTGTTGCTGTAAAGTTTTGACCCTGAATATTTTCAGGTCCCCAGTCAAAAGATAAAGGGCACCTAAATGAACAAACATGTTTTTAAACATATTTAGTGTTGTAGCAGTGCTGCCGTGAGAAGAACTCCATTTCCCAGCAGCCCAAGGGGGATTACCCACATAAGAGGTCTGAAACAGAAGTAGGGGCTGCTGGGGAGGAAAGGGACGCCTGGAATAGAAACTAGTGATCTGTGTTTTTGTGTATCCTGTCCACCGTGTCCTATAAAAAGTCAATTGCGCCCTGGATCAGTTCCTGTTAGGATGAATGGACTGTCTCGTGCCTGCCTCTCGTGTGTATAGTGGTAGATTAATTGTCATGTGTCTTCAAAAGGAGCAGTCCTGCAAATCTCACTCCTCGCCACTCAGGAGTACCAGTTAGGACTTTTTCACTCAATTTTTTACGAAAGCTGTTCTCGGGATTTTCATCTTTACATCATACCATTTCACCTGCTTTTGCTTGTTATTTTACAACTGTATCGCCATAGGGGAAATGGGACGTTTGTCTGATTATTGTTGTTTTGTATTGGGTTTTCATTTTAATATGTTATTTTTTTATTCATTTGTTGGTTCTGTGTCTCTGCTTGTGAGTGTATGAGGGTCGGACCAAGGCTGGGTGCTTCCCTGGAATCTCCAGCAAAAAAATAAAAAAAATAAATCACAGTCTCTTCAATGTGACCACTACAATGTATTTTAAGAACAAAGTTCTTTCTAGGGCTAGATCCCTAGAAACGGATCACAAATCCAAAATAACATCATATTTATAATCACTGACTTTGAAATAGTCTAATATAATATCTCGCAAGTTTATGTTTCAAATTTGTCATTTTTTAATAACCTTCTGGAAGTGGCTTTTAGAGGGAAAAACCACTGGCAAGAATCAAATATCAAAAGATATTATCATATTCATGATCAGCAACCTCAAAATAGCATAAAACCAACACCCCACAAGTTCATATTACTGTTCCCCATTTTTCTTTGATATTTTATGAAAAGGAGTAACTTTGACCCCTGATAGTCGTTTAGTGGGTGAACCCCTAGGGTCAGTTGTGACACAAATAACTTCAACACGCTCTGATCATTTTTGCTGAAGACAACTATTGGTTTACTCTTCATCATAAGTTTAATTTTCTGCACGAAATATGGTGCAGTAACGGACTAAAAATGAGGGTGTTGTGTTGTCTAGATGGCCAACAATAGGGGGAAACCCTAAAAAACTTGACATCCTGCATTACCTAGACATCAAGAAGAGTCAAATGGTGAGGTTTTCTCCTACCGGTGAGTCAAGAAGCACCAGATATAAAAAGAAAAACAGCTGAAGTGATTACAAAACCATTCATAAGTTCATTTTAGGAACACAAAAGTCACTTGGCAAGCACAAGTCTAGAAAATACTGTCTGAAAGGCAAGTTGAACTCTAATACAGAACTTGATCAAATGAAACATTGATTTTGTTATCTTCAGTTTAAAAAACAAGTGATGAAAAAGTTCGTCCTTTAACTAGTCTTGTTTAGAACCAAGAGACCACAAGGTGCTTCTGGGCATTCCTCTCATTTTTTTTTTTTTTTTTTGCTGTCTGGACCCCTTTTTACTGCAGTGCAGAAAGCCTGAAACCCACTAAGAAGATCTAATTACATTGATGTTTACAATTTGTAAAGAGGGGTCCATACTAAGATTCAAACCTAAGTAGAAATAAGCCAGAGTAGGATAAATAAATGATGCACGACCAGACCACAGCAGGTTTATTTTATTTTTTTGTATCTTTTATGTCTTCTAAAAATACTAAAGTTAGTGAAATGCATGTATTGTAAGTCATGGTTTGGTGCAATGTGTTCTTTTTATTGTTCAGAAAGACACAATTTAGGATGAGCATTAAGATTGGTTTATTCACTTTAGTGCATAGTCCATTTCTGTATTATTAAACTCTTCCATGTTTTCACTTCACAGTCAGCAAAAATCAAAACAGGAACTCAAGGAGACTGCACTGTCCTAAAACCAACTCTCATGGCTGCAGTACCGGTAGGTGAAATGTCTGCATGCTATTTCACCGTACTAGAAAAAGTTTTCTCTTAATTTTTCAGACACTTTACTGTTAAAACCTTAGAATGTTGTTATAAAACAACAACAACAACATTTATTTATATAGCACATTTTCATACAAAAAGTAGCTCAAAGTGCTTTACATAATGAAGAATAGAAAAATAAAAGACACAGTAAGAAAATAAAATAAGTCAACATTAATTAACATAGAATAAGAGTAAGTTTCAATGGCCAGGGTGGACAGAAAAAACAAAAAAAAACTCCAGACGGCTGGAGAAAAAAATAAAATCTGTAGGGATTCCAGACCATTAGACTGCCCAGTCCTCTCTGGGCATTCCACCTAACATAAATGAAACAGTCCACTTTGGATTTAGGGTTCTTACGGAAGGACTTGATGATGATGGTCACATAGACTTCTGGCTTTTGATCCATCCATAATTGTTGGAACATCATGATGCTTTGAGTAGGTGGTGGTGGCACAGGCCACCACCACAAAGAAACCGGAAAAAGAAACAGAAGAGAGAGTAGGGGTCAGTACGGATTTTAGAGCCACCATGAATAGTTATTATGATAAATTGAACATATAGAGTATCAGGATTAAGTTAAAGTGAAGTTATAAAAAGGCCATGTTAAAGTAATGTGTTTTCAGCAGTGTTTTAAAGTGCTCCACTGTATTAGCCTGGCGAATTCCTATTGGCAGGCTAGTCCAGATTTTAGGTGCATAGCAGCAGAAGGCCGCCTCACCACTTCTTTTAAGTTTTGTTCTTGGAATTCTAAGGAGATACTCATTTGAGGATCTAAGGTTACGATTTGGAATATAAGGTGTCAGACATTCCGATATATAAGATGGGGCGAGATTATTTAAGGATTTATAAACCATAAGCAGAATTTCAAAGTCAATCCTGAATGACACAGGTAACCAGTGTAGTGACATTAAAACTGGAGAAATGTGTTCGGATTTTCTTTTCCTAGTTAGGATTCTAGCAGCTGCATTCTGCACTAGTTGCAAACGATTTATGTCTTTTTTGGGTAGTCCTGAGAGGAGTGCGTTACAGTAATCTAGTCGACTGAAAACAAACGCGTGAACTAATTTCTCAGCATCTTTCAGTGATATAAGAAGTCTAACTTTAGCTATGTTTCTTAGGCGAAAAAATGCTGTCCCAGTGATCTGATTAATATGCGATTTAAAATTCAGATTGCAGTCAACAATTACCCCTAAGCTTTTTACCTCCGTCTTGACTTTTAATTCTAATGTATCCAGTTTATTTCTAATTGCCTCATTGTATCCATTATTGCCAATCACTAAGATTTCAGTTTTCTCTTTATTTAACTTGAGAAAGTTACTATTCATCCATTCTGAGATACAAGTCAGACATTGTGTTAGTGAATCAAGAAAATCGGGGTCATCGGGTGCTATTAATAAGTACAGCTTATGTGTCATCAGCATAGCTGTGGTAGCTCACGTTGTGCCCTGAGATAATCTGACCTAATGGAAGCATGTAGATTGAGAATAACAGCGGACCCAGGATAGAGCCTTGTGGAACACCATATCGGATATCATGTGTCTTTGAGTTGTAATTACCACAACTAACAAAGAATTTTCTCCCTGTCAAGTAGGATTCAAACCAATTTAAGACACTGCCAGAGAGGCCCACCCATTGACTAAGGCGATTTCTAAGAATATTGTGATCAATGGTGTCAAATGCAGCACTCAGATCTAAGAGGATGAGAACAGATAAATGGCCTCTGTCTGCATTCACCCGCAAATCATTTACTACTTTAACGAGTGCAGTTTCTGTGATGTGATTTATTCTAAAACCCGACTGAAATTTATCAAGAATAGCATGTTTATTGAGGTGGTCATTTAACTGCATAATGACTGCCTTTTCCAGAACTTTACTTAAGAAAGGCAGGTTAGAGATGGGTCTAAAATTTTCAAGAGCCGAGGGGTCAAGATTATGTTTCTTAAGTAGGGGTTTAACTACAGCAGTCTTAAGACAGTCTGGGAAGACCCCCGTATCTAATGACAAATTTACTATGTCAAGAACATTATCAATTAGCACGCCCGATACTTCTTTGAAATAATTTGTTGGTATCGGGTCAAGGACGCAGGTGGAGGGTTTTAATTGAGATATTATTTTTTGTAAATCAGGTAAATCTATCCTAGTGAAAGAGTTTAATTTGTTTATAACAGAATGCTGGGGTTTAGGAGGATCCTTAGTGTTGGGGAGATATACTATGTTATTTCTAATATCATTAATTTTTTGATTGAAAAATGCAGCGATAGCCTCACAGGTTTTACTGGAAGTACTTAGGAGGCATTCCTTTGAGTTACCTGGGTTTAGCAGACGATCAATCATCGAGAATAAGACTCTGGGATTACTAGCATTGTTATTTATAATCTTAGAGAAATAGCAGCGCCTCACAAGACGGACAGTGTTATTGTATTCTGTTATTTTAACTTTTAATATTTCATAGTGGATAGTTAGTTTAGTCTTCCTCCATTTACACTCAGCTCTACGACATGTTCTCTTTAAATCCGACACTCTTTGGGTCTTCCATGGTATAATAATGCTAGAAGATTTTTTAACTGTCTTTTCAGGTGCAACTATGTCAACAGCAGCTCTCACTTTAGAATTAAAGTTTTCCACCTTACTATTTACATTATCCTCGCTATTAAAGTTGGCACTATAAACGGACTGATTGCTTAGAATGTTTGTAAGTTTTAAAGCTGCTGCTGAGTCAAAGAAGCGTTTTTTAACAATATGCTTCTCATGGGTGTTTTTTATCATTATTTCTATATTAAAAAGTAGAAGAAAATGGTCTGATAGACCACTATCAATGACTCATCTCCCATATCTTTTGTGCAGAGGGGTTGTTTTCCTCCAGTGAAACATCAAGTTGGTGATGATGATGTTGGCTTGCCATGGGCAGTTTTCACATACGATTTATAAAGAATGATACACAAACACTTTAATACTGCTTTTGTAACAACAAACAAATAACAAATCAATTTTGTCAAGTGTGTTTCTTTTGCTCCTACTGTTTTGAATGGCTCCTCTGCACCTGGCTGTGAAGCTGCTCATTTTTCTGTTGGTGGCTCATCCCCATTCTGATAAAACTTGTCGGAGTCATTACAATATATGTATATACTGTGCAGAAGTCCTAGGAACATGTGACAAATATTATAAAGTGAAAATATTTGATACATGTAGTTTCTGAAGATATTTGTGGTCAGTTGTTCTCATCCTCTTGGAAAACTTGACACAAAAGTCTGACTGTCCTATTTGCATCCCATACTGACTCAAAATGTTGATATTAGGACATCATAAGGGGCCGTAACATCTGTTGCTGGCTTCCTTTTCACTGCACATAATTTTTTTATGATGTTGGTCATGTGTTTGGGAACATTATTATACTGCAGAATGAAGTTGGGCATGATCAGACACTGCCTGTACTTTTCAGCAGTTAGGCAGGCATTGAGTTTGTCTGTCTATGGAAATGCAGCCCCAGACCTGCAGGGAACTTGCACCGTGCTTCGCTGTTTCCTGCAGACACTCATCCACATACTGTCCTCCAGCCCTTTGGCAGAAAAACTACCTTCCGTTATAGTAGTAGTTAGCACTAAGATGGAGGTGGAGGGGATGAGACCAAGAGAGGGGCCAAAAAAGGCTTGGTTTGAGATGGTGTTGGATGATAGGAAAAGAATGGGTTTCACCACAAAGGATTGCTAGGACCATGGAAAATGGAAGGAACAATTATTGGAAACAAGTTTGGGTAAACCTGAGATATGGTTGTTAAAGATGGTGATGATAATACTGTTGAAAGGTTACAAGTTCTTATTAATGGCAAAATGTTCTGACATGATTTCTTTAGATTACAGCTTTTAAATCAAGAAAAATTGAAATTTCAAGAGGAAGTAGACTTGCAGTATACTTTGTATGTGTGTATGTCAGTCAGTCATTTCCTAACTTATAAAGCTTATCCAATAAAGCTTATCCTAGCTAGCATAGGGTGCAAGGCAGGGCGCCAGTCCTTCACAGGGCGAACACATACACACACCCCAGCCACACACAAGGGCCAATTTCATATCGTCAGTTCACCTAGCCTACATGCCTTTGGACTGTGGGAGGAAACCAGCGTGCTGCCAATGTGTGTATGTATATGTTGTGATAAATAACCACCCAACCCTTGACACAAACAGAGGTTTGGGGTAGCCGTACACTTGGAAATGGCTGGAAAATTGAAGAAAGAGGTTACAGAATAGTGGTCTTTACAGACAACAGTCCAAAACAGAATGGAGGTTTGGTACAGACAGGGTTGGTTTTAAAGGCATAAGGAGGAAGTAATGTCTTCAGGGGTGGAACCAGAAGTGATGTTAAAGGGCCCAGGCAGAATTTCCCACATTTGGTCTGCGGGGAAATAAGATAAAGGGTCAACGCATTCTGCCACCCCCTGATCCGCCCAGGAATTACCTTCTTTCAAGCCCTTTAGCTGCCTCCCATGTGCACGTGTGTGACAGTGTATTAAACGTATTTACTAGTGTATTCTACTCTGTTTTTAAAATTTTTCACAGTAAATATTTTCAGGTCTTCCACCAATATCTAATATTAAATAAAAGACATCTCAGTGAGCAAATGTACTAATACATGCAAAAGCACTAATACATGTGTTCCTTATGTTTATTTTATTGAAGCTATCAAACACCCACTGGCACTTAATAATAAAGTAATTGACAATTATTTTTACACAGTGCCACTTGGCATTGGATCACTTTATTCATTGGTAAATTAAATAAATATGGTGTTTGCTCACACAAGTATCCTTTTATAATATTGGATTTTAGAGCTTCTAAATTGGCCTGGTGTAAGTAAAGGCATGTGTGCATATAAGCATGCTGTGCCACTGTCTGTTTTCGTTCCAGGATTGCTTTCTGTCCTGTGCCTAATTCTGACTTCTAGAAACTCTTCAATGAAAAAATGTGAAATATAAACTGGCTTTCAAATGAAAGGAAAGATTGAAATAATTTGTTCTTAGACCACTGTAGCTATCATGTTTTTGCAATAATAGAATAAAATGAACATAGCTAAAGTTTTCAAATGTTATTTACTATGTAGGAAATAATGGACAGAATTTACAATAATGTCATGAACAATGTTCAGGAGATGAGCTGTTTTCGGAGAAAAATCTTCAAATTCGCCTATAACTACAAACTGGAAAAAATCAAACATGGCCATGATACACCTCTCTGTAATAAGTAAGTAATGCTTTCAGAAATATTTACTGTAATAACTAGTTGTACTTTATTTCTAAAATGATAACAAGAATTCAAAGATTTTAATTAGGGAAATTTTGTGATTTTACATGTTGCCAAGTTTTTATGTATAAGCAATGTTTTAGAAAAATGTTAACATAAATAAATTGAAAGTCATATCCAGTAAGTTCGAGGCCTAGAAGAAGAATTTTATAGTAGAAGTTTCTTTCAAAGAGCTTAACAATGCGTGTTAAAATCAAATAAATTGTTAAAAGCTTCACCTTAATATGGTGATAGACGTGTATTTTCTCAATGAGGTGCACCCAGGATAGGTGCAGACAGTTAGTTTCTATTCTGGAACCAGCAGTTACAAACCGAAAAAGCCTGTCATGACTGTGACCCCAGCCTTTGCAGGTTTGAACTAATGCACCCCCCATATGCGCACTGTGCCAGGTTGTCTTTTTGATTCGTCATAAATGCTGGTCTTTAAACTGTGAGAGGAAGCCAGCAAAGCTGAACAAGTAAGAAGAAGATACTTATACTTTGTAAAGGAGGCACTTAACCAAGAAGGTAATCATATCAGTTTCCAAAACACTCCAGATATATTTTGACATCGGCTTTGAATAAATTTTAAACAAATGCCACTTAGGTAACTGCTGTGATTTGCAGACATCTTTGTCACTTTTCTAGAACTGAGATCCGCTGATAAGAGAAGCTTATGACTTTGAATGCTGTAGGATTGTTTTAACAATGGTAGAATCTTGATCGCCTGTGCAAACTAATAAGGACAAAATCAAGCTCAAGAAGCATTTCAATGCTCAGTCCTTTTCACATTTATTTAGTTGGCTGATGCCTTTATCCAAAGTGACTTACAACATTTATGATAAAATTGGTTACTTTTCTTTTGGTGTTCCAATTAGTACAGAGGACGGTCATGTGTCCTACTAATGGTTACACAGTGTCAGTAGCAGGATTTGAACCCACAACCTCAGGGTTTGACGTCCAAAGCCTTCAACGATGCACCACAATGTCTGCCTTCTTTCTTTAGCTATTGTTATATACAGACAGTTGACTTTGTTTAGTTGTGTTCACTAAACTGCAAAATAAAGTCAAGTTTATTTATAAAGCACTTATATTAGAACACATATCTGTTTACCAAAGTGCTGTACAATTAAATAACAATAAGTAAAAGAACAAAATATAATAAAATAATATCCGTTAATTGCTATCATCTTGTATGAAATACACTGGCTATCCAATGCATAAAATTCAAACCAGCCACCTTTTTAATTTGAATGAAAAGCCAGGGAGAAAAGGTGTGTTTTCAGCCTGTATTTAAACATGCTCAAGTTAGGTGCAGGTCTAATCTGCAGTGCCAAGTTATTCCAAAACCATGGAGCAGCCATCATAAATGCACAATCAACCCTGTGCTTCAGCCTTGCCCGAGGTGTCAGCAGTAACAACTGGTCAGATGATCTTATAGCCTGAGACGGTGCATATGGGTTAGGAGACTGGTGAGGAAGACCAGTGCCAAACCATTTGGAGACTTTTAAACAAGCAATAAAAGCTGAAAATCAAGTCTAAAGCTAACAGGCAGCCAATGAAGAGAGGCTAATATGGGAGTAATATGCACTTGATTGCGAGTTCTAGTTAAAAGCCTGGCAGCTGCATTTTGAAACAGTGTTTTTCAGTTTTTTAGAGTTATATCAAAGGTATTCCACATACACAAGTCAGTCTCCTTTTTAGGATTATTTATTTTTCACATATTTTGTTTTTTGGGTGGTACAGGGAGCTGTTTTGCTTCCTCCAGTTCCTGGGTCCTTGGTTTAAATCCAGGCTTAGTGTGTTTGCACATTCTTCATGTGTGCGTCCAACATTTGTCCCATTTCCTCCTGTGCCCTGTTAATTGGTGTTACTTACTTAGCCTGGTGGGAGTGAATTTGCAAGTGCTGTGGGTGTGCCCTGTTACGGAATGGCTACTTAACAGGTGTTTTGTTCCTCTCACTGCTGTTGATGCCATTGGGATGGGCTGTGTCTCTCCAATCTACTGTAACTGAATAAACATGGTGTAGTAGAATGAAGAACAGCAAGCCTAAGGGAGAAATGTTAGGGTGCCAATCCAGTCTTTCCTGTTTAACCAGATGAAGAAAACCAAACAAAACTAAGTGCTCAGCTCTGTGTAAATAGAAGAAAAAGTGCTCTAAAATCAAACTGGAGCCGCCAGGCTTTGTTGAGGGTTTTTAGTCAGTCACCAGGTAGGAGCGCCTGCCTGCGGTGTGATCTTTACACAGAGTGGCTCCTCCTTCCTGCAGCCTCGGGATTTATATGTGGGGGGCCAGAAGGGGCGGAGTCACATGCCGCACTGGGCACCTGTGGAGGGAACAGCAGAGGGACACAGTAAGCGCCGGTGCCCCCTTTCGACGCAGGGTGGTAGTACATACCTTATATGAGCCCATAGAGTGATCCACTGACGTGCATGTGTAACAATGGCTAGGAAGTGGAAAGTTCTTTTTTTTTTTTTTATTGTTTATAATGTTAACATGTTGTGGCATATTTAACTTTCAGTTACAGAAGTAACACAGTTCTTTGCAACTTAAATGTAATGTTTGATCCACATTAGGGTTATTTTCAAAAAGGTGAATTCCTTGCTGGGTGGAAACATTCGGTTGATGCTCTCAGGTGGGGCACCGCTTTCTCCAACCACCCAGCGCTTCATGAACATCTGCTTCTGCTGTCCAGTTGGACAAGGCTATGGGCTGACTGAAACGTGTGGAGCAGGGACAATCATGGAAAGTAAGTCATAAAACAAATACATCAAGCTGGTTTATGGTGGCATAAGGATGATAAGGAAGGTTGAGGCACAGGTAAGTGTTGTCTTCTGTAATTTGATAAAATTAATATTGAAGCCTTGAATTTCTGTTCCTAAATTGCTTTTAAAACAACACTAACATTTCAGATTACTACATAGAAGTAGTAAACATAAAAAATATTTGCAATTCACAGTGTACTGATTTAAAAATTTCAGTCGGGCACAATTTAGAGTTTTACTTAGTAGTTACTTTTGTATGGTTTGTTTGGTTTCAGAGTATTTAATAAGTAGTTGTCATCATCTTTTGATTTTAAACCTACAGTGTTCCTTATTCAGAAATGTTTAGTTTGTTCTTATAAATCAATTTTTTAGACAAGGATTCTCCAATTTAAACAAATGAATGTTCTTCATGCCAAAAGTAATGCAAATATTGGAATTACCAACATGGAACAGTATTGACATTCAGCACAAGCAAAGGGAAGATCCCTGGCTTAAAATATAACATCATCACACATTGTCCTTACTTCAGCTGAATAAAGTACTCAAACCTCCACACAGGGTGATGTTTAATCTTACATTTAACATGTCATACAAATTTTTATACACATTCTATATAATTAAGGTCTGTCATACAAATTTTTATACACATTCTATATACTTAAGGTCAGTCAGTCATTGTCTAACTCGCTTAGTCATGAATAGGGTCAGCTAGCATAGGGAGCAAGGCAGGGAACACACCCTGGACAGGGTGCCAGTCCATCACAGATTGAACACACACACACCAACCACACACTTGGGTCAATTTATTATCACCAATACATCAAACCGACATGTCTTTGGACTGAGGGAGGAATCCAGAGCACCCGGAGGAAACCCACACAGTCATGAGGAGAACATGCAAACTCCATACAAAGAGGACCCAGGAAATGAACCCTTGTCTCATTACTGCGAGGAACCAGCACTACCACTGCACCACCGTGCTGCCTATATAATTAAGGATTTCTTAAAAATCAAGATAAATTAAGGGGGAAAGAAAATCCTAAATTACAAGCAAATATTAAACACGATCTTTCATTTGTTCTAAATTTATACAATTGCTTGATTTTGCAAGAAAAAACAATAGAAATGGTAGTCTCTCATGCATATCAAACCTCATTCTTTAGTAATAAGTCTGTAGTTTAGTATTAACTTATTTAAACTCTATGTGAATGTTCTAATGCAACTAAAACTCAAACAATAAAACATATATATATAAGGTGCAAAGGTTTGTGAATACACAGCTGATATTTCCTTTTCGTCATATAATGAGACATAAAATGTCAACTTCATTTGGGCTAGTTTGGGCTACTCTGTTAAGCTATTCTGATTAATTACTGCTATAAATGTCACATTGTTTATCAGCAAACTTAAAATTAATTTTTGACTAAAAAACAAACAGGTAGAATTGAATCTGTTATTTCAAGTGTGTAACTATTACAATTGTAGAATTAATTTTGTTAATATGTAATATATTTAAGTTATTTGTGTACCACCCGTGCATTGTAGTACTGGTAACGGCTTTAAGAAATGGGTACATTTATTTTTTTGTCCAAATTTTTTTCTGATTAAAGTGGTTTGTAGTGGAAAATTCAACATTGGTAATGGTTTACTTCCTGAACCCCTGTGATTCCTACCGTCAGTCCCCTAAAGATCTCTCTTGGAGTACTGAATACGACCCTGAAATGGATTCAGGAGACAGGGCCTTTTGTTTCCAGAACCAGATGTGGTTGCTCACGTGCTTCCACAAGCCTTGATGATGGAAAAATTGTAATGATCATTAAATCATCACCACAAGTCTGTGCAAGCCGGCTGTGATCACGCTTATAAGCATCTTAAAAAAATCAGCAAGTGGACAAGTTATTGCAGACCGTTTTATTCAGGACTATGAAAGTCTTGGAAGAAAACCAGCTTTAAGTGCAATAAACAATACTGATCGCATCAATTTCTGCAAAAAAACACATGAGATGGCCTGCCACAGATTGGGAAAAGGTGATGTTTACAAATGACGTGACCTTTACTCAGCTTAAGAATTATACTGGGCATGTGTGGAGGCCAGCTGAGCAATGGTACAATGCAAAATATGTGGTGCCACCTGTCAAAACATTGTGAAAACACTATGGCTTGGGATGCTATTTCAGCATTCAGGTGTACAGGCCTCTGGATAATGCCAAAAAACACTTGAATGACAGGACCAGTTTATTTGTAGGTGCTGAAGGACAAGCTCACACATTTTGCAATACATTGTACAATTTATTTTCAGCAGAATGGGACGTCCTGTCAACACAAGCAAGACAGTGGCTTGCATTGGCTAGGTATTAGTTGTTATATCCGTGGCCTGGAAATTCGACAGACATCAATCCAATTGAAAATGCATGGGGGACAATGAAGAAAGCCCATCCTGAAATGTGACGTTTATGGAAGACCTGAAACACAAGATCAAACAAGTTTAGGTGTCACAGATTATAGAAGACTACTGTCATCAACTCTGCCATTCCATGCCTGCTTGTACTCGATAATAAAGGACGACATACAAAATACTAAAAATGCTTGTAGTAGTGCTAACACTTACTGGATTATTGTCAAATGTAACTTCATTCACTGTTTTCACTGTGCAGAATTAAAGAATTACCATTTATTTTACTTTTATGTTTTGCTTTTGAATACTTGCGTATATTTGCACCTGTGTGCTGTGTTCACAAACTTTTGCACTTGACTGAAGTAGTAATTCACAAGGTGTAGTAACAGTCAGTTCCAACTCTGTTTTAAGACAGACAGACAGGGTTTTTAAGTAATCAACAGAAGTTGGGACACTTGTGCAAATTGTTTGCTTTAACTTACAAGGCTTAATTTACTGTAATTGCTGCAAAATATCTGTAAGTTGTAACCTATTAGTTGTTCCCTAAAGATGGCCCTTTTTAATATTCTGATATTTCCTTTTATTCAGTTTATATATGTAAGGTGCTGAGTGTGCTAATATTAATACCTTAATGTACCCTTTTTGAATGTTTTAGGTTCAGATAATACCGTCGGTCGAGTAGGAGCACCTCTTATGTGCAATGAAATATCTCTTCGAGACTGGCCTGAAGGTAAAAACAACATGGAATGCTTTATGGTATTCCAGTTGAATTTTGAATCTTGTGCCATTTTACTTACTAATTTTTCTGAGAAGAAAAAATAAAATATTGTGCACATTTTCAACACAAATAAACAGATGACCACTTATTCAGATCATTTCATAATTGAATTTCAATAGGTGGATAGCATAGTAATTAAGAAACAAAACAAGTGAAATGTTTCTCATTCACTCTATCAGTACTGTAGTAGTGAATGGAGTTTTTAGCAGGCGTGCTAATGCTGGACTGTAGGTGGAGCTAGCATGCCAACCTAACTGTATACTGTATTTTCCCTTTCAGTGTAGCTACAGTTACTTGCTAGTTTCCCAAAGATAATTATTCATCCATTCATTTGATTATCTTCTAACTCCCTCTCTGACACTTATTTTGTGTAGCCTTTAATAAAACTGTCAGTGATTTAAAGTAACTGCATTACAAAAGAAGACAATATTGAATTCACTTAATAAAATAAAGTGCATCCATTTTTTTAAAAGGAAGCTGAGTTAGGAATTTTACATGCTCTTGGACAAATCTCACATCATTTACATTATCTAGCTTTCAGCACAGAGGATGAGCAAGTGTCCTCAGATATGTCATGTGCACTTTGGAGTTGAAACCCTCCCCACCCCATGGTCTTGTACTATGGTATACACTTATTGCTTCCCTCATTTGACCATTTTTTCTTGTCTCTTGGAGCTGACTGAAGCAAACTCACTCACCACATTAAAACATCTCTTGCTCCTATTACAAAAACCTAACAGCAGCGATGTTTGTTGAACCTGAGGAACAGTAATACTGGGCAGGGGGAAGTGTACACTTTTTAAGTATTATATTCACAGGACTTGACAAGTCACCTCCATTTCCATCCTAGTACAGATATGGACAAATTTGTTGGTTCCACTCCTGAAAAAGAAGAACCCACAATCAGTGCCAGTGCACCAGTCAACTGTTTGGTAACTAACCTGTGAGGCTGGGTCCCCCACTCACCCCTTATGATGAGTGCCCTAAGTGAATGCCTAATTCGCCTTAATGGTGGTGCCGGCCCTGTCCACATTTGTCTCTGAAACTGAGAAAAGTAATTGGCACACATGATTGTTTATTTCCTGTTTAACAAAAATCAGACTTTGATTCAACAGATTATTTCAAATAATAAAACAAATGTAAATGGCATGGACAAAAATGATGGGACCCTTAACCTAATATTTTGTTGCACAGCTTTTAGAGGCAATCACTGAAAACACGTGATTCCTGTAGCTCTCAATGAGACTTCTCTACCTGTCCACAGGTAGTTCGGCCCAGTATTCCTGACCCAGCTGCTCCAGCTGTGTTAATTTTGAAGGGGGCCATCTCCAAACTGCATGTTTCAGTTCTTTGCATAGATGTTTGACAGGATTCAAATCAGGGCTTATGGAAGGCCACTTGAGAATAGTCCAATGTTCTGTTCTTAGCCATTTTTGAGTGGTTATAGTTGCGTGTTTTGGGTGATTACCCTGTTGGAGGATCCAAGACCTGCAACAAAGACAGAGCTTTCTGACACTGGACAGTACGTTTCACTCCAGAACGTGGTAGTCCTGAGATTTCATTGTTCCCTGCACAGATTCAAGGCACCCCATGCCAGATGTGACAAAGCAGCCCCAAAATATAACCAAGCTTCTTCCATGTTTCACAGTGGGTATGGTGTTCTTTACTTTGAAAGCTTCATTTTTTTATTTGTGGACACTGAACTGATGTGACCTGCCAAAAAGCTCCAATTTTGTCTCATCTGTCCATAAGACATTCCCCCGGAAGTGGTTTGTCAGCATACATTTTAGCAAATTCCAGTCTGTTCAGTTCTTTCAACAGTGGTCTTCTTCCACTGAGCCCACTGTTACTCAAAAAGCAATGGTGAGAGCAGACACTGATGGACCTTGACCTTGGAGTTCAGCTGGTATCTCTTTGGAAATTATCTCTGGCTTTGTCTCTACTAATCATTCTGTCCTTCTGCCCTTTCTGGGGTTGATTTTTCCTCTTGTGGCTGTATCCAGGAAGGTTGGCTACAGCTCCATGGACCTTTAACTTCCTCTTAATATTTGCAACTGTTACTGCATGAACATCAGCCTGCTTGGAGATGGCTTTTCAGCCTTTTCCTTTAACATGCTTGTCTGTAATTTTCTTTCTGATCTCCTCAGACAACTCTCTGCTATGCATTCTCTTGTCTGTGTTCAGTTTGGGACACACAATGATACCGATTAACAGAGTGACTACTTTTCTCCATTTAATACGCTGAATGGCTGATTGTGGTATTGGAGACAGCTGTGATACTAATCAAAGAATGCATCTAGTTTGAAGAAGCATTCTAATTTTTTATGATCTTTTCTTTGTTGAGGCCATTTTTAAAATATCTTTGTAGAATAAGCAATACTTGATCTCATTTCATGCTTGCTTTGCTTTACTCGATGATAAAATCAAAAGCATGCAGGTATACATGGGGACAACTGCTTTTCATTTCATCACTTTTCAGGAGGCATACTCCACTTTTTCAATGAGATATAAGGGCACCAACAAATTTGTCCATGTCTTTAAATATCATTCGTCCTTGTATATGGAGACTGATGTTTCTGATTCCTGATTACTTGTTCTTAATAATGAAGTTCTTAAATCAACAAGTTCATTGGGGCTGCAAAATTAATTTATATGTATTTATGGGTTTAAGGTTCTTGAAATTTAAATATATGCATGACTTACACCTTTTGTAAAAATACAAAGCACACCTGTTTTCTTCTAAATACTGGAAACACTCAAATGATATTTAAAAAACCTACATGTTTACCACTGATTTTGATACTTGATACTTACAGCAGAGCAAAGTAAGGAAGAATGTGTACTTGGGTATAACTGCATCAGAGTTGTGAAAATAATTCTGTGATGGTACTGCCATGCTGAATACTAGTCAACCAAGACATACAAAGCTGTTATAAAAAGTATTTGCCCCTTTTTGATTTCCTCTATTACTACCAATTTTTGTCAATAAATGTTTTCAGGTCTTGAATGAACAAATAACTTATTTTAAGCTTATTTAGTTGATGTAGTGAAAGGTAACCAACACCAACTGGCTCTGTCAGTAATTACAACTGAGTTATACCAAGCTAATCAAGAGGATAACTCGAGTTATCTGATTGCTCACAGTCAGCACTGCTCTGTATAAACTAAAGTTAGGATAAACTGAAATTTCTAAAGAGATGTTCATATCTGTTAGTCTGGAAAGAGCCACAAAGTCGTTCCAATGTCTCTGGAACTCCACCAAATCACGATTGAGAGCCATAATCACCAAACAAAACACAGGAATGATTCTTCCAAGTAGAGTCCAGTCTGCCAAAAGCTCTCCAAGATCCTATTTCAAGATCTTCCTGGGAGACACAAAGAATCCTAAAATAAAACATACAGAGAACTGCAAGCCTCTCCTGCCTCCACACAGGATATTGTTTATCACACCACAATCAGAAAGATCCCGGATGAAATTGGACTTAATTGGACAATTTCCCAGGGAACACCTTGATGATCCCAAACCTTTTGGGACAATGTGGTTTTGAAAGATGAGTTTTTTTGGACTACATGGGTCCCATTAGTACTAGTGTAAAGCAAGCACAACATTTCACAGTAAGAACATCATATGGTGATGATGTGGGGATTCTTTGCTGCCTCAGGACTTGGATGAATTGCCATAACTGAAGGAAATATGAAATCTATTCAGTATCAAAAACTTCTAAAAACCAAAAAACACAATAGTAAGTTCAAATCACAGTGGCTGAAGAGAAGCAAGATTAAAACTTTGGACTGGTGTAATTAAAGTCCAGAATTTAAACCCAATAGAGATTATGCAGTAGGACTTGCAGCTTATTCTTCAAACCTGAATTAAAGTACTGATATTGAATTGCAGGAAGTGTTTAGTTGCAGTTATTGCAACTTGGATGGCTCCAAGTGTAATACAGTGGCAGTTGGCATTGGATATCTTTGTTCATTCAATAAATTACTTAAAAATGTTAATTGTTCATTTAGGAGACTTATCTAATAGATTTTGTTTGAAGGTATAAAAACATTCAGCGTCAAATCATTTTCAATAACAGGGAACTGTACTTACCCAGGAACACACACTAAATAACTGTTGTGTATAATTTAATTGACAGTGCAGTCAGTCTAACACAGGTGTTTAAAAATGATACCATAGATGTTACCTCAAATCACTGAAGACCTTCTGTTCAGAGATTATAAAGTATGAAATGGAAGAAGTTCAAAACTGATGCTTATTAGACTCCTTGCAATTAATTTTGACCTTCTCAGATGGGGACCATGACCTTAGGTTGGCTCACTGACTTGGGAGAGAGTGTTGTATGTGAGTTGGTTCTGAGCCCAGGTGAGCGGAGTGAGGTGAGTCAGACATTAGATTGTCTGCCAACATATGCCTCAATTACAGAAAAATGACCATAATGGTAAAAAGAGCACTGCATAGTTAAAGCACAGCCTCATAACAACTGTTTATATGCATTCCACTAGTTCTAGAACACAATTTCCTCTTGGCTGTCCAAGCTCATAGATCTTTGCTTTGAAATTCAAAGTTGAAGTATACAAGGGGTAGAAAGCGAACCATAATAGCTGTGACATTAGACCCAGTAAACCCAGTTAGCACATGTAGCAATAGCTTACGTTTATGTGCATGGCCTTTCTTCTAAATAGTAGTGATCTATTATAATATGAACAGGAAACAATTTCCTGGATGGGATGAGATGTAGGCAAGGTTGGATGTTCAAGTGTCACCATATAAAAACAGGTGTTGTCTGACAGACAAGGGATGAGGCAGGGGCAGAAATCAGACTGTTACTATAAGACATACCCCTTCATTCTGGTAGAGCAGGGGACAGCATTTATCTTGAATGTTGATGAATAAATAAGCAAAACCATTACTAGTGCATTGAATAAATGAAGAATATCAAATAGCAACACACATCTAATGTCATACCTTCCTTATATGACAGCACTCAGACATTCAAGCCCATCTACACAGCGAGGCAATAACAATGAACACGACATTGCCTCAATCTTTTCATATTTAAAATGAATAGAAATGAAACCTTAATTTAATTTGTTTTTAAGTTATTATAACCAATAATATTTAGGAGGTGGCACTTTATCAGATCACCTCAAGACCATTGTTTCTGTATGAAGCTTTCTCCAAAGGGGTAAGCCTTGTCCTAAATTTTTTAGGTGGCTACACTGAAAAGGACAAACCAAATCCACGAGGGGAAATTTTGATTGGTGGACCAAATGTAACAATGGGTTATTATAAAAATGAAGAAGCCAACAAAGATTATTTTGTTGATGAACGTGGACAGAGATGGTTTTGCACAGGAGACATTGGAGAATTCCACCCAGATGGCTGCCTTCAGATTGTTGGTCAGTATTCATGGTATCTTCTCTACAATGTAATTTAACTAGCAGTATTTCAAAATCTAATTCGTTAAAAATCTTTTTTTTTTTTGCTTTGCTTTGAAAATTACTGAAATTACATTATTTTCTCTTATTATCTTTTTCTGTTCAGCTTAAACTACAAAACCTTGCCTACACAAATAATGTAATTCATTAAATACACAATTTGTTATATTAAAGAATGTATAGAAAATGACCAGCCTATGGTGTGATGTATTTGTTATTTTCTGAAAATATTTCCCAATATTTAAGTACTGGTGTTATACTGTATTCCATTTAAAATGGGAAATCAGAATTTCTGAAATCATAGTGAGTATGGAATGGCCCCATAAGTCAAATTTCCAACTGAGGAACTTGGGGTTAGTTTGTCAAATCCGAGTTTGTCTGACTTTAGATCATGGTGTCAATCCAAAATGGCGATGTGCACAGCGACTTTTAGTAAAGGCTGTATTATACTGTTCATTAGCATCTCTGTCTATTTGTGTCTTATTAAATCAGTTGTATACACAGTACTGTTCAACCTATACCTGTGGGCATGTTGCAATAATGTTTCGATATGCAGAATACCACATAATGCATTGTTATCAACTACAATTTATTTCAATGGAGCAAGTACAACAAAGGTTTTCTTGACTCATCCATATTCCATATTTAACAGGAATTCAGTCAGCTCGGGTGTGACGTCATTCCCAGCTCCAGCATCCGACTTCCGAGGTAAATGGAGCACAGCATATGTGTTCTGAATATGGATATTCGGCATAATAATGAATAATATCAAAAACATAGACCATTATTTTACATTTCTTGACAACATCCGTCTGGAGGACATGAAGTTTATATATCTAGAGATGCAATCGTGTAGTTTAAAAATGTCCAAGAAACAAAAGAAAGCAAAGTAGGTATATAATATATAGTTAGGTAAATTGAAAATCAAATTATCTCTGAATTAAACCATATATTTCATTGCATTGGGTGGCATGATGATATAGGACTCATCCAAGCTGTGGGAAACTTTACTTCAGGTCAGAGATATTTTACCTAAAATTTACAAACAAAAAGATACATCATGTTAAGTTGATTTTTTTGTAGAACATGATTTCTTGTACTTTGCAAAGTGGTCATGTATGAGATATTTTAACATATAAAATATTTTGTATTCATATTTGTGATGTTTATTACAGATCGTAAAAAGGATTTAGTGAAACTGCAAGCTGGAGAGTATGTGTCCTTGGCAAAAGTAGAATCTGCATTAAAGAAGTGTCCACTGATAGATAACATCTGTGTTTATGCCGAAAGGTAACATAACAGCTAAAATTCATTCAAGAGATTTTTGAAGTCTGTTGAGATATTTTCTTTTAGGTACTGTACATAAATGGTGCTTAATAATTATTAAACAATAATAGGGTGTCTGGATCTTTTCTGTAAATGACTATTCTCCCTATTGTAGTGATCAGAATTACGTGATCTGCTTTGTGGTGCCAAATCAAAATAAACTGACTCTCCTGGCAAACAAGATAGGTGTTCGAGGGTCATGGGAGGAGATCTGCAATCACCCCTGCGTGGAGGCCCAAGTTCTTAAGGAAATCATAGAAGTAGCAGCTTCCAGTAAGTAAATACATTTTTAATAGCCTAGATTACATAATTTTGAGAATTCAATCAATTGCTCTAAATCTGTATAATACACCTCTCTATAAATAGGGTGAATACCCTCCTTCCACTGTGTAAAATATCCTATTTACATTCCAAACTTTTGTTTTGTTTGTTTCTCTCCTCCTACTCTTTCCTTAACTCATACTCTCCATCATATGATATCTCAACATGAGTAACAATTAATTAGGGCCATGAATCACAATAAAATAAATGTAATCTCAGCTTTGTGTCTGTAGGATAAAGCTTATATTTCACATTGTCAAATATGGATATCTTCAAGCTTTAACAGTTCTTTTTCCTGTTTATCCTGGCATTATGACTGCTCTGTCTCTTTACTGTAGTACTTGACCACTAAATTCTTAGCTCCAAAGTACACTGATACCTGTAAGACCAGGAGCCTCATGTATAATGCTGTGTGTAGAATTCACACTAAAACATGGCATACGGACAAAAACAGAAATGTGGGTATGCAGAAAAAAATCCAGATGCATAAATGTGTGCGTACACCAACTTCCACATTCTTCCACTACATACATCCTGGTCTGTGTGAAATATAACGCATGTGCACCCACCTGCTGCCCCACCCTGACTCCTCCTCGAATTATGCCTCTTTTAATATGCAAATCAATAAAAATAGCCTCTTAAATTCAGCATTCTGTGGAAAGACAATGGCAAAAGCACAGGGAAGAAAGAAGAATTTCAGCTAATGCCAAGTGGCGGCAATGAAAAACATGCTATTTATTGGTTTAAGCAGTGGTATAAACAAAAGAAAGTGGATTGAGTGACAGAGAGTGGTGGAGAAACTCGGAAGTTCAAGTTCAGAATGTCGCACAGTGCCCAAAATAAAAAAGAAGTGGTCAGATGTCAAAGTCGACATAAAACTGCAAGTCGTAGCCCACCGTCTAAGTGTCATATAGAAGTACATTAGGGCACAGAGAAAAGAAAAAAAAATTAGGGAAACAGTGAACACAAAAAAAAATTGAAATGTCGACTTTAATCTTGAAATTTCCACTTTAATACTTTATTTTGTCATTAAAGTAGAACATTGTAAACTTTATATTGATATTTAATTTACTAGAGTTTCTCAAATTCCATCGTAACTAAAATGTGAATAAAATGCTTTGTATTCTATGTGTTCTACGTGTGTGAATCAACTACGTGCTTCTTAAACGGGCTTTCTCTTTTGTAGACAGGAGCGCTTAGGCAGCGGTTGCCACATAGAATACATTACATTCATAATATTACAGCTCTCTGAACATTTTAGAATACTATGATGTATACATTATGTCATTTTCATTATTAAATGCATTTAAGCATGTATAAAACATGGGGGCACTGTGGTGCAGTGGTAGTGATGAGCTGGTGCCCCATCCAAGGATTGTTCTTGCCTCTCGCAAGATGCTTGGTGGGACGTGCATGACCCCCGATGAAATCTATTGCAGCAGTACTGTTGCTGTCAAATATACCAACCCCCAATTCCTGTTACTCCATTCTTTTCCTCCATGTAACCAATCGCCACAATATAAGCTCTATAATAAATGTAAAACCAGCTGTAAGCTTAGAACACTGATTCTTCAGAACTTTTAAGGAACATTGAAAAATCTTTAATTATTCCATCCTTCTATCCATCCAGGGTCGCATCAGTCCCAGCAAGCATACAGGAATAATCCTTGGACGGAGCACCAACTCACTGCTGCTGCTGCACCACCATCCTCCCACATCTTTAATTATTAAAAGTATACATTATTTAAATTTTAAATAATGTAATCTGTAACACGCAATATACATACTTTAATGCATTTCTTAATGCATTTCATCATAAAATTGATATCAAGTATACATGCTAGTATTCTAGCAGCACACAGTCCGAAGAGGATAGCTCTAAATTGACTTAGAAGCCCGTCATCATCATCTGTAAATATGTGCTCTCTTCTATTGAATTAAATTGAATGGTATGGTACAATGAAATTCAATATATAAATTCTTCAAAAACTTGTTTTCCTATAAAATGATATAACAATAATAATATAATGAAAAACAATTAAAATATATAGTATGAAAGCATAATTACAATATTCACGTATAAAATGATATAACAATAATAATAATATAATGAAAAACAATAAAAAATATATAGTACTAGCAGAATACCCGCGCTTCGCAGCGGAGAAGTAGTGTGTTAAAGAAGTTATGAAAAAGAAAAGGAAATATTTTAAAAATAACGTAACATGATTGTTAATGTAATTGTTTTGTCATTGATATGAGTGTTGTTGTCATCTCTCTCTCTCTCTCTCTCTCTCTCTCTATCTATATATATATATATATATATACATAGCAAAATACCCGCGTTTGGCAGCAGAGAACTAAAAAGAAAAGGAAACATTTTAATAATAACGTAACATGATTGACAATATAATTGTTTTGTCATTGTCATGAGTGTTGCTGGCATATATATATATATATACACTCACACACACACATATATAAACATATATATACACATCATATATATATATATATATACACACACACACACACACACACACACATATATATATATACACACACACACATATACATATATACACACAAACACATATATACATATATACACATATACATATCTACATATATACTGTATATAAACATATATATATATATACAAATCTACATATATATATTAGGGGTGGGACTCGATTAAAAAAATTAATCCAATTAATTAGAGGCTGTGTAATAATTAATCTTGATTAATCGTATGTAATCGCACACAGGGCCGATCCTGGGTAGATAGCCGCCTTTGTGCGAATGTGGTTTCGCCGCCCTACGTACCTATTTTCTATTATGATATGACGGATATTACTATTACATGTACTACTTCAAACAGGATTAAGACGGTGTTAGGGTTAGAGTCGGGATGTATAAATAAAATTTAATTTCAAACGATTAGTTTTTATAAAAACTAAATAAAGAATCACAAAAATAAAAAAATCACATACATACATTAATTTATTAGTTAAACATCAAAGAATGATTCTCCTAGCTTTAACAGTAGCAAATTCATCTATTATGTTTAAATGATCCAGTTTTTCACAAATTTCAGATTCTATAGACAGAAGCACAACATCACTCAATCGTTGTTGCCCGATAGTGGAACGGAGATCATTTTTAATTATCTTGAGTTTTGAGAAGCTCCTTTCAGATGCTGCCACTGATACAGGCAACGTGAGAAAAATGCGTAATGCAATGCAGAGATTCGGAAAACAAACCCGCTTTCACGTTTTGTCTTTCTCTCGGACATTCTACAAAATAGGTAGAATAAAGGGCTAATTCAAATATAATAATAATTTTGTAATAATCTTGGGCCTAATTCACACAAGTGACATATACACAATACACACTAATGTCATGTCAGTGTGCATTGGGCAATAAGTAAACATGTAAAAGTTTGTAATTTTTCTGAAATATTTCATTAACACTTTGAGCCCACGTTTTCACCGGCAATGTATTTTTACATTTAAAATGACCATCGGTGGCGCACGTGGGGCTCAAAGTGTTAAAAAAAATCTGTACATACTTTCTCAATGAAACAGCATATCATAATCATAACGTACGTTTGTGTAGAACCACGAGTCCTGAGCCTTTGTGTAGTCCAAACAAATAGAATCAAACCAAACCAAACCAGCCTAGATTAGAAAGCCGGCTTATTTAATCGTTCTAAGCGACAGGCAGCTCTGCACACAGTGACAAACAGTCAATTCAGAGATCGCCGCAGCCCCGCTGTCTTTTGCCGCTTCTCTTGACTCGTAATCCCGTTGAGGAACGTACGCGTCTCACATGAAATCTATCGCCTTCGCGACGCAACTATGAAACATGCAAGTTGAACGTTGACTAAGGGACTACACACATTTAGAGTTTTGGTCGCGCGTAGTAAACACATGGTAAGCAATGGAACCGTTCA
>JANRMT010062790.1:66387321-66420139 GCA_026402145.1 Polypterus bichir lapradei | reverse complement strand
GCCGCCTTTGTGCGAATGTGGTTTCGCCGCCCTACGTACCTATTTTCTATTATGATATGACGGATATTACTATTACATGTACTACTTCAAACAGGATTAAGACGGTGTTAGGGTTAGAGTCGGGATGTATAAATAAAATTTAATTTCAAACGATTAGTTTTTATAAAAACTAAATAAAGAATCACAAAAATAAAAAAATCACATACATACATTAATTTATTAGTTAAACATCAAAGAATGATTCTCCTAGCTTTAACAGTAGCAAATTCATCTATTATGTTTAAATGATCCAGTTTTTCACAAATTTCAGATTCTATAGACAGAAGCACAACATCACTCAATCGTTGTTGCCCGATAGTGGAACGGAGATCATTTTTAATTATCTTGAGTTTTGAGAAGCTCCTTTCAGATGCTGCCACTGATACAGGCAACGTGAGAAAAATGCGTAATGCAATGCAGAGATTCGGAAAACAAACCCGCTTTCACGTTTTGTCTTTCTCTCGGACATTCTACAAAATAGGTAGAATAAAGGGCTAATTCAAATATAATAATAATTTTGTAATAATCTTGGGCCTAATTCACACAAGTGACATATACACAATACACACTAATGTCATGTCAGTGTGCATTGGGCAATAAGTAAACATGTAAAAGTTTGTAATGTTTCTGAAATATTTCATTAACACTTTGAGCCCCACGTGCGCCACCGATGGTCATTTTAAATGTAAAAATACATTGCCGGTGAAAACGTGGGCTCAAAGTGTTAAAAAAATCTGTACATACTTTCTCAATGAAACAGCATATCATAATCATAACGTACGTTTGTGTAGAACCACGAGTCCTGAGCCTTTGTGTAGTCCAAACAAATAGAATCAAACCAAACCAAACCAGCCTAGATTAGAAAGCCGGCTTATTTAATCGTTCTAAGCGACAGGCAGCTCTGCACACAGTGACAAACAGTCAATTCAGAGATCGCCGCAGCCCCGCTGTCTTTTGCCGCTTCTCTTGACTCGTAATCCCGTTGAGGAACGTACGCGTCTCACATGAAATCTATCGCCTTCGCGACGCAACTATGAAACATGCAAGTTGAACGTTGACTAAGGGACTACACACATTTAGAGTTTTGGTCGCGCGTAGTAAACACATGGTAAGCAATGGAACCGTTCAGACAGAGCGTGCGATGAGCCGGCAACCATCAAAGGCTTTTGCGCCCGCTCGCGCGAGCAAATCGCTATGTATGTGGAGTCCCTAATAGGCATCAGCGCATCGACTACAATACACGCTACACGCCTTTGTCAAACTTTGCTCACTGCAAACGCCGCCGCTGCTATAGTCGTCGGCCGCCCTCAGACTTTAAAATTCAAAGGCGGACAGCCGCCGGTCGCAGCGTCGCCGGCTGCTGCACGTCTCCTCAACGGCCGCCTTTGAGTTTGGCCGCCCACGTGCGGGGCACGTTTTTGCCCGTCGCCAGGATCGGCCCTGATCGCACACATAAATTTGCCCCAAATCGCAAATGTGTTTTTTTAATTTAAAAGGGTTTTAGTGGGCGACAGAATCAAATAATAGACATGGACATGAATATTGTAAACTCAAGCTCTTTTAATTTCTGAAAAAAAAATGCTTTTAAACTGCATTTGAATTCAAAACAGAAACAAAAATATCATCCCTGGTTAAAATTGAGCAGACTTAAAAATAAAGTGGTAGTTTAAGTACTTTAAGTACATTTTCAGAATGTTATTGTCTTTAAATAATAACCAAAATTTCAACAGAAAGTGCAGTTTTTCTTCTTAAAAAAATAAGTCAGAAACATAAAAGGTAATTTGACCAACTTAATCTTTAAACTCTGAGTAACCTTAGCCAAAATTATTTTGTACATTAGGCTAAAACAGTGTGATCATTGAACATTTTGTAATTAGATGTAATTAGAATTACTAACGGTCACGGAACTCCAATGATCCCCAGTAAGAGCCACAAAGTCCGCTTTCTGTAATGCATCTAATTTTGCTTGGTTGTGCACAAAACCATGCTTTTATCAAGGCTTCGCTCGGGTAGTTTTTTGAAATTAAATTTTCCTCCGATCAGGAATGCGCTTCATTCCGAGTGTAACATTTTTGTAGCTGTGATGTGTGCACCAGTGTAATCGATGTACCAGGAAATCATGCATTGACAAAAGTTCCCCTTTGCTTGGAATTGAAAATGTGATTAAATGCGTTATTTTTTGTTATGGAGTACATGCATCGAAGCTTCTCAGCTGTGCTTGTGCTAAGAATAGGAAAGATTTTAAAAATAACGTAACATGATTCTGCGTTAACTGCATATTTTTTCATACGTCTCAAACCAAGGAAATGCGAGGTTAAAATGAACCGAGAAGCACGCGTACATACTCAGTACATCCCCTCTCAGGAATCAAACCTCGGATGTAGGCGATAGAGGCAAAGCCTCTACAATTACGCCACGGTGTGTGGCTTATTTATTTGAGAGTATGTAGATCGGGATATATATATATATATTCGCAGCGGAGACGTAGTGTGTTAAAGAAGCTATGGAAAAGAAAAGGGAACATTTTAAAAATAACGTAACATGATTGTCAATATACAGTAATTGCTTTGTGAGTGTTGCTGTGATCAAGGATTCGATTATCATTATTTGTTTCAATCAGGGTCGTATTTGTACGATGTGTTGTGTTCAAGTTACATTCTGTGTTTGTCAGTCGTTGTAAAGATTAAATTCTGTAATTACAGCCACATTAGCTCCACAAATGAGACACACGGGTTTACCGGCAATGTCAGTAAACATATACTCAGCCTCCCATCGGTTTTTAAAGGCTCTATTTTCAGAATCAACTTTTCTCTTCGGCATCGTGTGGGCTAGCTTTGCAATAACTTGCAGCAACGTGGTAAATGTTCGGCAAGGCAACTGAATCGCTGCATTAAGGGATCTGTAGTTTATTGTGTTACCAGCGCTTCATATACCCGGGCCATTAATAACAATAATACAGTATATAAAATGATCTCGCGGGCCGGATATAATTACACGCCGGGCCGGATGTGGCCCGTGGGCTTTGAGTTTGACTCATATGGACTAAATAGAACTTGAAAAGAAATATTTTTTGGAATGTGATCGCGCAAGTCAGTACATCGAGCCCGCGTGCTATTGTGGTTTTGCTTGTGTGCTTCAGTAAGTTACCGTCCCCTCGCTCTTACTTTTTTACCGTTCATCTAATGAATACACTGAGTATGGCTTTACCAAAACAATCATTGATCGCGAATAAAGTATCCATTATTCATGAAGCTTCAATAGGTGAATAGGTGATCTGTCTTTCTGCGTTAACCGCATGCGTTTTCATACGTCTCAAACTAAGGGGATGCGAGGTTAAAATAAATCGAGAAGCGCACGTACATACTTAGTGCATCCCCTCTCGGGAATCGAACCTCGGACGTGGGCGCTACAGGAGAATGCTTTACCATCGCGCCACTGCGTGTGGTTTATCTATTCGAGCGTAGCAGTGTAATTAGGTTTTTGTTCAGCACTCTTTGGAACTGTTACTTTTTGTCTGCGCACTGCGTCAGTTCACGTGAGACGCTGAATATGGTTTTATATGTCAGTCGCTCGCTTCTAATTGTTTCGCTGCCTTCTTAATTATATAATGCATGTTTTCTAAAGCGCGTTTTGTAGCTCTTCCTGGCTTTCTACGTAATGCGTGATTACGTGAGAGGCGTGATGATGTCATACGGAACTCCGCCCCTCCAGCTCAACTCCATTACAGTAAATGGAGAAAAGCAACTTCCAGTTATGACCATTACGCGTAGAATTTCGAAATGAAACCTGCCCAACTTTTGTAAGGAAGCTGTAAGGAATGAGCCTGCCAAATTTCAGCCTTCTACCTACACGGGAAGTTGGAGAATTAGTGATGAGTCAGTCAGTCAGTCAGTCAGTCATTCAGTGAGTGAGTGAGTGAGTGAGTGAGTGAGTGAGTGAGGGCTTTGCCGTTTATTAGTATAGATATACACACACACACACATATAAACATATATATATACATATCCATACATATACACTGTCAGGGATGCCAGGGGCAACGACCCGGCCGGGACGCCGTGAGGGACCAGAAGAGGGTCAGAGCCCACCCTGGATCACGTGGGGGCCGCCTTCCTGGTTGCTCTGGGGGCCACGGGTACAGGGCATGGAAGCTCCACCCTGTAGGGGCCCGTGGTCACCGCCAGGAGGCGCCCCAATGTCTTGGGGACCTGTTACCCCAGCACTTCCGCCACACCAGGAAGTGCTGGGGGGAAGATTTAGGACGGCACCCGGAGAGCTGCCGGGAGGACAGCCGGCACTTCCGCCACGCTGGGGCGTGGCCAGAGGAGGAATGCCGGGAACACCTGGTGCTCATCCGGGAACCATATAAAAGGGGCCGTCTCCATTCATTCAAGGCTAGAGTCGGGTGGAAGGAGGACAAGGCACAAGGAGAGTGTGGAGGCGGCCCGAAGAGAAGGCATTTGTGGCCAGGACTGTGTGTGTTTGGGGTTTGTGCACTATTTGAACTGAACTGGGTCTGTGTGACCATTACAATTGTTGTAAATATTGTAAATAATAAACGTGTGGTGGTGAGTAACAACATGTCCGCCTGTCTGTGTCCAGGTCGGCTCCACAACACATATACACATATATATATATACACACACACACATATATACATACATATATATATATATATATATATATATATATATATATTGTGGTCCCCGGCCACGCCCAGGAGGACCGGAGGAGGGCTTGTGCCTCCTCCAGACCGCGAGGGGGCATCCGTCCTGGTTATGTAGGGGCACCCGTGGCCACCGCCAGGCGGCGCCCCGATGCCGGTTTATCCCGTGTGGTCCCCGACCGGGGCTGGAGCCCGGCCGGGACGCCCAGGAGGACCAGAGGAGGACTTGTGCCTCCTCCAGACCAAGAGGGGGCGTCCGTCCTGGTTATACTGGAGGCCTCGGGTAGAGGGCTTGGAAGCCCAGCCCTGTAGGGACCCGTGGCCACCGCCAGGCAGCGCCCCAGTGCCTGATTATCCCGGGAGCCCGGCACTTCCGCCACACCAGGAAGTGCCGGGGGGAAGACGACAGGGGACAACCGGACGGGTTCCGGGTGCGCAGCCGGCACTTCTGCCACACGGGGGTGTGTCAGCAGGAGATTGCCGGGAAGCAGCTGGAGCCCATCCGGGTTCCTATAAAAGGGGCCGCCTCCCTCCAGTCATTGACAAGAGTCGGGTGGAAGAGTGGCAACATCTGGAGAAGGAAGGAGGCGGTCAGAAGAAAGAGAGAGAGAGAGAGAAAGAGAGAGAGAGAAAAAGAGAAGAAGAAAAGAGAAGGCATTGGAGTGGCCTGGACTGAGGGGGGTTTGGTGAGCTAAGTTGTAAGAGAAATGGAAAATAAACCAGTGATTGTGGGTGACATTAACGTGTCTGCTTGTCTGTGTCCAGGGCGAGGTTCACAATATACATATATAAACATACATCTACATAAACACAAATACATATACATACACACATACATACATATACACACATATATACACACAAATACATATATATATATACATACACACACATATATAAACATATATTTACATATACATACATATCTACATATATACATATACACACACATATATATATATATATATTATGGGATGCCAAACAGGCAAATACATTGATTTTCTGAATATATAAAGTCAGCGTCAGAATATATAAAGTCAAAACTTGAATATAAAAAGTCATTCCCGAATATATAAAGTCAAAACTTGATTATCTATACTAATAAACGGCAAAGCCCTCACTCACTCACTCACTGACTGACTGACTGACTGACTGACTGACTCATCACTAATTCTCCAACTTCCCGTGTAGGTAGAAGGCTGAAATTTGGCAGGCTTATTCCTTACAGCTTCCTTACAAAAGTTGGGCAGGTTTCATTTCGAAATTCTACGCGTAATGGTCATAACTGGAAGCTGTTTTTCTCCATTTACTGTAATGGAGATGAGCTTGAAACCTGTGGGGGACGGAGTTTCGTGTGACATCATCACGCCTCCCACGTAATCACGCAGTACGTAGAAAACCAGGAAGAGGCCCAAAAAGCGCTGTAGAAAACATGCATTATATAATTCAGAAGGCAGCGAAACAATAAGAAGCGAGCGAGTGACATATACAACCATATTCATGAGTTCTGCTACTTCGGAAACAAAGCACAATGTAAACCTAAACTTTAAATTAAGTTCATAGACAGGCTGCCGCTGGCGTTTGTAATTTAGTGCCTGCCCATATAAGGCCGTCCGTCAGCGGCAATCCAATAGAAACACTGCCACGGGTAAATATTCACAGGTGAAGGACTGTGCTTATGCAGAGGAAGATGAGATGGTCAGGGTGGTGTTTGGCACAAACTCAGCGAAACTGCGAGAGAAAGTTTTAAGTGCCGGGACTTCGGTAACATTAGATACAGCCATGGACATAGCACGACATGGCACCAGTACAGCTGGGAAACTTCGATGCATGTACACCGAGCGGCTCACGTGAACTGACGCAGTGCACAGACAAAAAGCAACAGTTCTGAAGAGCGCTGAACAAAAACCGAATTACACAATTGAAAAGGCAGCAAAAAAATATGAAGCGTCTGATACATACAAACATATTATTCATAACTGCAGCTACTGCAGAAACAAAGCACACGGTGGAAAAGGTGAATGTCCCGCTAAAGGAAGACAGTGTAAAAAAAAAAAAAGCCGTGCATGCAGTGTGTCAGGTCTCAGATAAAGAAGAAGACGAGCTGTTTATTGATGCAGTAAGAAACGAATCGATGAATGAAACCTGTTATCTTTACAACGATTGACAAACAAGGAATGTAACTTGCGGCCCGCGAGATCATTTTATATACTGTATTATTGTTATTAATGGCCCGGGGATATGAAGCACTGGTAACACAATAAACTACAGATCCCATAATGCAGCGCTTCAGCTGCCTTGCCGAACACTTACCGCATTAATCAAGTCTAGCTTATGATGCTGCAAGTTATTGTGAAGCTAGCCCACACGATGCCGAAGAGAAAAGGTGATTCTGAACATAGAGCCTTTAAAAACCGATGGGAGGCTTTGTATATGTTTACTGACATTGCCGGTAAACCCGTGTGTCTCATTTCTGGAGCAAATGTGGCTGTAATTACAGAATTTAATCTAAGACGGCACTATGAGACAAAACATCAAGATAACCTGAAAGACCTGAATGCAATGCACAAGATACAATAAGCAGAAGAGTTAAAGAAGAATCTGACACTTCAGCAGACGTTTTTACCCGTGCAAAATCACAAAGTGATTTCAAGTGAAGCTACTTTTATGGGAGACACAAATGCACCAGTGCAACTTGCCCCACTTTCCCTGTTGCCAAGTAATGTTGAACCAAGTCGACACTACGGTGTTCCCAAATACTCACTTTGTTCATAAACTGAATGATTTGATTTGTTATTGCTGAAAAGAACACATTTTATTTATGTTTCCAGGTTTTGTTATGCACCATGTTCATATTTGAATTTGTATAATTTTGACAGGTTATATTTTTATGGAGAGCAAAATCTTTTGGGATATTTAAAATTTAAGTTTATTTTTTATATAAAATTACATAAGAGTAAAGAAACTTGAATGTTTGTTCTTTTAACATTTACTTTATTTCTAACTTGTATAATTTAGACAGGATATATTTTTTATGGAGAGCAAAATATTATAAGTTATTAAAGGTTTGAGTTGATTTATTCCGGAATAATATTCTGTCGACTAAATAAAAATTCCTTCTATTTAAAATTTAAATAGAACTTCAACATATACGATAGTTGTGTGTGTGTGTGTGTTTGTGTATGTATATATGTAGATATGTACAGTATGTATATATATGTTTATATGTGTGTGTATGTATATATATGTATTTGTGTGTATATATGTGTGTGTATGTATATGTATGTGTGTATATGTAGATATATATATATGTGGATGTATGTGTATATATGTATATATATATGTGTGTGTGTATATATATGTGTGTGTGTATATGCATATATATATATATATATATATATATGACAGCAACACTCATATACAAAACAATTACATTAACAATCATGTTACCTTATTTTCAAAATGTTTCCTTTTCTTTTTCATTGCTTCTTTAACACACTACTTCTCCGCTGTGAAGCGCAGGTATTTTGCTATATATATATATAATATATATATGTATGTATATATATATATATATATATATATATATATATATATATATATATATATATATATATATAACTGTGTATATATATATGTGTATATATGTATATACTGTATATATGTCTATATTTGTATATGTGTATATGTATATATTTATGTATATGTATATATATATATATGATGTGTATATATGTTTATATATGTGTTTGTCTGTGTGTATATATATATATAATAATAATTACATTAACAATCAAGTTACGTTATTTTTTAAATTTTTCCTTTTCTTTTTCATAACTTCTTTAACACAGTACTTCTCCGCTGCGAAGCGCGGGTATTCTGCTAGTACTGTATAAAGTCACTGTCGAGAATCTCGTATAAAGTCAAAACTTGAATATATAAAGTCAGCGTCGGTATATATAAAGTCAAAACTTGTTTCTGAATATATAAAGTCAAACCTTGAATATATAAAGTCAGTGCTGGAATATATAAAGTCATTCCCGAATATTTAAAGTTAAACCTTGAATATACAGTATAAAGTCAAAACCTGAGTATATAAAGTCAGTGTTGGAATATTTAAAGTCAAAACTTGAATATATTACAAACACTGAATATGGTTGTAAATGTCACTTCGCTCGGTTATTGTTTTGCTGCCTTCTCAATTATATAATGCATGTTTTCTTCAGCGCTTTTTGGAGCTCTTCCTTGTTTTCTATGTACTTACGTACTGCGTTAACAGTCAGTTCACGTGATTACGTGGGAGGCGTGATGATGTCACACGAAACTCCGCCCCCCATGGCGTTCGAGCTCAACTCCATTACAGTATATGGAGAAAAATAGCTTCCAATTATGACCATTACGCGTAGAATTTCGAAATGAAACCTGCCCAACTTTTGTAAGGAAGCTGTAAGGAATGAGCCTGCCAAATTCCAGCCTTCTACCTACACGGGAAGTTGGAGAATTAGTGATGAGTCAGTCAGTGAGTGAGTGAGTGAGTGAGTGAGTGAGTGAGTGAGGGCTTTGCCGTTTATTAGTATAGATGAAAGCATAAGTACAATATTCACATACATACGCAGATGGTGCAAATAGTGTTCATAAAGTGGCTCAGGTTGTGCAATATTATTACACATGTAGTGCAAGTTTACAGTGAGGTAATTATAAGTACAAACAGTTCTACCGGGAGCACTTGATGTACTGATTGAGCGTCTTTATAGCTCTTGGGTTGAAACTGTTTCTGAGCCTCAGTCTGTGCAGGAAAAGCTCTGAAGGGTTTGCCGGACTGGTGAAGTTGAAATAGATCGTGAGCATGGCTCTGAGTGGAATCCATGCAGATGCTGGTGGCTTTTCTGAAGCAGTTTGTGCTATAAATGTCCTTTAGGGCTGTACAGCTGTGATTCCACACTCGGATACAGTGGGTTTAAATACTCTGAGTGGTGCACAGAGAGTAACTGCTAAAGCAGCTATGGTATTTGGAATAGTTTGGCCATTGCATGCACAATTATATTGTTACAGAATGATTACAATCAGGTGTCTTAAATTTATAAATAATATGCAATTAAAAAAAATGTGCATTTTTTCTACCCAGATGCTGCCAAACTAGAGCGGTTTGAAACTCCAGTGAAGGTACGATTGAGTCCTGAGCCATGGACCCCAGACAGTGGACTGGTTACAGATGCATTCAAATTAAAGCGGAAAGAGCTGAAAAAGCATTTTATTAATGACATTGAAAAAATGTATGGAAGAAATTAAAGAGAAAAAATCTGTCCCATATATTCAGCTCCCAATGAATTTGTGATTCACTTTTTCAGAAAGCCAAGCCAACTTGGTAATTTTCAAATCTGTATTAATGTTTCTTTTGCCAGTCCAAGTGGTTTGCTTTCACTGTGTTCTGTTATGTGGAGGGTGTCACCTTGTAATTGTACCAAATAAATCAGATGTGAGACAACTAAGGCTGCCATCCACTTGTTTAGTTTTAATATTTTAGCTTGTAAGCAGAACCACACGTACAGAGAAATGGTACACATTCTAAGTGTTCTTGTTTATATTTGTGCTCATTTACATTTGTGCTCCTTGAAAAAGTCTAATTTAATATTTTTCCATTGTACAGTATTTTGTCTTTCTAAAGTAAGCATTTCTTTTATTAATTTTTTTATTTATTTATCACATTGAGTTTTTAACTTGATAATATTGTGGTTATTTTTTACTTCAGCATCTACTAAGGATTCTTCTTCTTCTTCTTCTTCTTCTTTTCCCATTTCTGTGTGAGGTCAATATGCTTGATCAACCTTCTCCAAACAGCTCAGTCCTGCACTGCACATCCTCTCCAGTCAGACCCCTTTTCCTTCAGATCCAACTTTCTCCACTTTGGCTTCCCTTGCTTTATCTTGCCCTGTACTTCCATTGTTATCATTCTGTTGCCCACATATTCATTGTCTCTCCTCATCGCATACCCATACCACTGCAACCTACTTTCCTGTACTTTTATTGTACCTCCTATAGTCTCATTTCTTATTCTGTCCTTTTTTGTAAAAACACACAGCCAGCTCGACCTTCTAATTTCTGCCACATCTAAGCTACACTCCATTTACAGCACATATCTCGGCTCTATACATCATTGCTGGTCCTATCACACTGTCTTAAAAACCATATCTTTAACCTTTATCTTATTTCTTCGATCACACAATACTAATGGTACCTTCTTCCAGTAGTTCCACCCACACTGAACTCTATGGGTTATCTCTGCATCTAGTTTTCCATCTCAAGCTACCACTGATTGTAGATATTTCAAATAATCCACTCTTTTCAATAGCTCTCCCTGCACACTAATTTCCGAATCCTGATCAACATTAAGCCTCATATTTTGTCTTCTTCCTATTTATCTTAAACCCTCTATCTTCCAAGGCTCTTCTTCATTCTTCCAACTTACTCTCCAGTTCCTCTTTTCTGGTGCTACATAACACAATGCCATCAGCAAAAAGGCCTGCACCAGGGGGTTTGTTCTTCTGTCCCATGACTCAACTCATCCATAACCAAATCAAAGAGGTGAGCACTTAAAGAAGACCCCTGGTGCAGACCTACTCTAACTGGGGTCTTGTCTGTTACCCTAACACCGCTTTTAAGTCCTCACTGCCTCATACATATCCTGGATGATCCTCAAAGATTTCTCTGATACTCCTTTCTCTTTCATACACCCCCAGACCTCTTGACATGGCACTCTTACCATAAGCCTTGACTAGCTGCACCTTTTCATTTTCTTTTGGAACCTTGTCATTGGCCTCTCACTGTACACATTTTATAGGCAGCTAAACAATTTTCAGAAGACCTGAAAGGGCATTAATTTATATATTGGACATGTTGATGTCTTTTAAAGTAGGGATCTTTACAATTCTCTAAAGGAGAAAATGATTAAGACTTGAACCAAGTTTTGTTTAATCAGAACGTTCTGGAAGCCATTAGCAGAGTATCTTAATGCACTATTCAGCAAAATTCAAAATTCCTTTTCCAAAGAAGGGTTTTCATAACAGATTGTTAAACACTGACACATTCTAAAAGAGGTTTTCCTTATGTCAAAGAGTTTAATTATATTGCAGTCATTCAACCTGCTTACAATTCTAGCAGTCAACCTCGCGATGTAAATTAAACATTGGGAATTTACAAAACCAAGACTAATGGTACTCTCCAGTGCTTGTTTAAAAGTAATCAAGTACGATATCTACAGCAGAATGAGTTACAGCTAAAATGCTGTTTAGTCCAAAACAGGATACAAGAAAAGAAATACTAGAGACAGGTTATCAATAAGAAGTGAAAATGAAGTAATTTAATATGAAGCACAAATATCCATCAGGCTGAGTCTGTATATATAGCAGGATAGGTGAATGAAACTGGAGTTTTGCTTTTTCAATATTGCCTCTAAAATTCATTTTGACATGCAAAAAATGTTTATTCAAGGTGCTTTGGGTGGAAAGCAAAGAATATTGTTCTCTAAGGGTTATTCCACAGCTAAAAGAGTTGTCTACTTTCACTGCCACCCTCCATTGCTGCTGCTGCTGCTGTCCTGATTCTCCATGACTCCTTCAATGCGGCTCCATGCCCTCTCATCATGCACTAGCTGCCTATACATTCATGCCACCAGTTCCACCTCATGCAGCTGATTTTAGGTCAGAAGCAACACCATCCGCTCTACACTCACTTTCCCCAACTCTACAGGTTAATTCAAGCCAGGATCACTTCTGAGGCTTGCCAGTGGTCACGCACCCAAATCAAAGGGTTTTAGCAGAGTAGAAGAACTCCAGAAACGCATGTGGGTAAGTGCTTTCTATCTGCACTCCCAGTTTGACCTTCTGCAACAGAGTTAAATTCTCCACACTTCTGCAAATAAATAGGTTGCTTTTGAGATGAAAATGGTGTGAATTTCACTAGTTGAAGAACACCATTTATTTCACAGAAAATGTTTTACTGCAAATTTCAAATTTCTTATCACTAATAGGATCTTTTCACTTAGTCCAGCTGCAATTTTAAGCAGATAATATTATGTCACAATCAGGCTTTTCAATGCAAAATGATTATCCAGAAAGATAGAGAAAGCTTTATTTGTTCCCAGGGGGAAATTTATCTTTTTATAGAAGCTCTACAAATAAACCAAAATACAGAGCTTCTGTAAAAGATAGTTGAATAATGCAGACTTACCAAGATCCAGGTTACATGTCTTCTGGAGTCTGTACAGCAGAATGTCTACATAGATTCTGAAACCAGAAACAGTGTTCAAGAAAAACAAGAATTTTCTACCATTTGCTTCTGGACTATTGCTCTGGGTCTGCAGAGCTTGGGTAGGCAACAAAGACAGTCAGTTTCTTCTCATCCTGATATGGAGGGGAACCCATTGAGGTCATTAGCTTCTCTTCCTGGCCAACAACCAGTGGTAGAGAAGTTCTGAGGTGACAGCGGTGAGTCCAAGAAGGTTTACCTTGTGCACTGACAGCTGAATTTGTAACACTACAAATTTTCCCTTCCATTTTCACTCCGTAGTGGCACTGGTAAAAGATATTATCATTGCTGACTGGACAGGTATATGTGAGTGCCCATTTTCATGCCACATCTGTCGCTTTGTTGGTTTGTCTACACCCCTAAAGCACTCATATACTCACAATTCAAACTCATGTTTGCACCCCTTTACATGGTTATGTAAGTCCCTGGAAATTGAACAATGGCACATATTCCTTCAAATTGTTTCACTGACTACTTGTCCGGATGGCTTACCTGGAAATGACAAACCAGTATTTGGGGCCACGCTGTGCTATACCATGCTGCTACATCCTGCCTCAGGCGAGAATGAAACTATCTACAGTAGATGGACTTGTGTTAGCAAAGCTAAGGATGAGCATGAGATGACCAAACTGGACGAGTCTTTCAACAGCCTGGATGAGTTCTGGCCTTGTGGAGAGGCAGCGGTTTTGACAATTGACATTTTTTGGAATTCCAGTGCCAACCTGCATTGCACTGTCAACAGCAGGAAACATGTTAGAGATTTTAAAGTGTTGTAGTTAAAATGAAATGCAGTGTTTTGGAAGGAAAATCCAAAATCATAAAATTATAAGCAGCAAACATAAAAAAATGGTCTGAGGTATATTGACAGCAACACTGGCAAACACGAAACTGTGTGAAAAATTCTGAACTTCCCCTTTAAGCCATAAAAGCATACTAACTGCAACATTTCCTGCATCACCGGATATAAGAACGGTTTTAACACAATTAAAGACAATTTCTGTGTTACAACAGGGGTGAAACCCTGCCTGGCATTTTTCTTGGTGAGTGTGGTTTTTAAGAAAAGACAGCACTTGCCAGACTAAAGTTTTTAAGCCTTTAAAAAAGAGCAAGTTTGAAATCAATCTATAAATATTAACATGCTGCTGTCTCCTTCACATATCTCTATATATATAAAATCCAACGTCTGTATATCTGTAACGCTGTTCACGAGAGAACTACAGGTGCTGGTCATAAAATTAGAATATCATGACAAAGTTGATTTATTTCAGTAATTCCATTCAAAAAGTTAAACTTGTATATTAGATTCATTCATTACACACAGACTGATGTATTTCAAATGTTTATTTCTTTTAATTTTGATGATTATAACTGACAACTAATGAAAATCCCAAATTCAGTATCTCGGAAAATTAGAATATTGTGAAAAGGTTCAATATTGAAGACACCTGGTGCCACACTCTAATCAGCTAACTAACTCAAAAGCCTTTAAATGGTCTCTCAGTCTAGTTCTATAGGCTACACAATCATGGGGAAGACTGCTGACTTGACAGTTGTCCAAAAGACGACCATTGACACCTTGCACAAGGAGGGCAAGACACAAAAGGTCATTGCTAAAGAGGCTGGCTGTTCACAGAGCTCTGTGTCCAAGCACATTAATAGAGAGGCGAAGGGAAGGACAAGATGTGGTAGAAAAAAGTGTACAAGCAATAGGGATAACCGCACCCTGGAGAGGATTGTGAAACAAAACCCATTCAAAACTGTGAGGGAGATTCACAAAGAGTGGACTGCAGCTGGAGTCAGTGCTTCAAGAACCACCACACACAGACGTATGCAAGACATGGGTTTCAGCTGTCGCATTCCTTGTGTCAAGCCATTCTTGAACAAGAGACAGCGCCAGAAGCGTCTCGCCTGGGCTAAAGACAAAAAGGACTGGACTGCTGCTGAGTGGTCCAAAGTTATGTTCTCTGATGAAAGTAAATTTTGCATTTCCTTTGGAAATCAAGGTCCCAGAGTCTGGAGGAAGAGAGGAGAGGCACAGAATCCACGTTACTTGAGGTCCAGTGTAAAGTTTCCACAGTCAGTGATGGTTTGGGGTGCCATGTCATCTGCTGGTGTTGGTCCATTGTGTTTTCTGAGGTCCAAGGTCAACGCAGCCGTCTACCAGGAAGTTTTAGAGCACTTCATGCTTCCTGCTGCTGACGAACTTTATGGAGATGCTGATTTCATTTTCCAACAGGACCTGGCACCTGCACACAGTGCCAAAGCTACCAGTACCTGGTTTAAGGACCATGGTATCCCTGTTCATGATTGGCCAGCAAACTCGCCTGACCTTATTAACCCCATAGAAAATCTATGGGGTATTGTGAAGAGGAAGATGCAATACGCCATACCCAGCAATTCAGAAGAGCTGAAGGCCACTATCAGAGCAACATGGGCTTTCATAACACCTGAGCAGTGCCATAGACTGATCGACTCCATGCCACGCCGCATTGCTGCAGTAATCCAGGCCAAAGGAGCCCCAACTAAATATTGAGTGCTGTACATGCTCATACTTTTCATGTTCATACCTTTCAGTTGGCCAACATTTCTAAAAATGCTTTTTTTGCATTGGTCTTAATTGATATTCTAATTTTCCGAGATACTGAATTTGGGACTTTCATTAGTTGTCAGTTATAATCATCAAAATTAAAAGAAATAAACATTTGAAATACATCAGTCTGTGTGTAATGAATGAATCTAATATACAAGTTTCACTTTTTGAATGGAATTACTGAAATAAATCAACTTTGTTATGCTATTCTAATTTTATGACCAGCACCAGTACTTAACAGATTTAGATTAGATTTTTATCTATAAATTGCTTGAACATTCCTTTTAATTTTGCGACTTGTGTCATCATGCAAAGTATTATAGTTCAGTTGTGGCACCAATTTATTTGCACAGATTCGAGAGACAGGCTGTGGGCTGAGGGGAGGGGCTGGCAGGACCTCAGGAGTAGGGAGCCGGGTGGTTCATCCTCACTCACGCAGAAGCCTCCGTTAGAGTCACTCTACTTCCCGCCATGTGTTAGAGTGTACCTTGCCTCCGCTTAGCTAGTGATACCTGTTTGTTCAGCAGCCATTATCATCTAGAGATTTTTAGAAAGTAACTAACATTTTTGAGAAAGAGATCATAGCTATGTGTGTTTTAGAGAGTACCTGCTCATTGACAGAGATATCACGACCACGTGCTTTTCTTCCCACACAGGGGACGCTCTCCTATCAGAGGTGAACAAGATCAGATACAGTGGCAATGTTTGATGTTGGAGCGTACCTATCTTCCACTTGGCCAGAGATACCTTGCCAGCTTTTTACATTTTTGGCAAAGAGGTCACAGCTACATTCTCACCCCTTATAGCAAAACCAAAAATATTGTATATCAAGAGGCCCTCAGATACGAAAGCTGTTAATATAAATTCTCCTCAATGTAAATTATTAAATTTTTTTTTTATTTCTTATTGATTTTTAAAGTTTGTCCTGTTTAACTACTACGCGGGTAGAGCTGCAGGAGTCTTTAATAAAGTTTAATCACGGCCAGTTTGAAGGGATTAATGACAATGCTGGTTCATAAACATATTATTTATATTCATTATAAGCCAATGAAACCATACCAGTAAACCTTTCAATAAACTGCTTGAGACTGAGTCTAAAAGACAGGCAGGCAGTTTTCATTGAAAATCAGTCACTAAATTTCCACAGCTGTCATTGATTTCCGTTTACTGAGGCAGTAACTGTGCTGGGTGACAGCTTGTGGTCACTTTAATAGGTGATTTGGAAGCTAAGTGTTCAATATACAGTCTTGTGCCATCTAGATTAGTATTAAAGAAATCTATAAGCTCACTGAATTTAAGGTTGTATAGAAGTTTTAGGGTTGTTAATGTCACATGCACAGAGTATGAAATTCTTACTTGCATGTGTTAACTAATGTGAAACACCTCACCACTCTCTAACGCCATGTTTAGTGATTATAACTACTCTACCTCAAAACGTCTGTCCTCCTTACCTGGAAAATCTTGGAGCATGTATAAGACCAATAGAATATGGAATTTCACCACACTGACACAGCTACAGCAGACATTTGCGATCTTCAGTATTGGCACCTGCAATGAACCACATTGAATAATTGTATCCCCTCTTTCCTTTTTGCCTGCCACTCTTTGTTTTTCTAAATACATTTTTTATGAGAAGATGTGATTGCCTTAATTTGAGGAAAATATTTTTTTTAAAAAAGGCAACATTTTGTAGGCCAGGGGCACTAGTACCCAAGAGCATCTTAATGGGGGTTGTGACAGCTATTTAAGGCCAGGCGGTAGAGCTGTGGAGAAACAGTTGGGCTTTGTAATTGGACTAAATGATCCTTCTACAGTATGTGGTGGTTCATTTTCTTAGTTAGTGTTTAAATTCTTTTGTTAGATATATAATTTTCTTTAAGGTGAACTACAGCTCCTTGTCTAAGACCAAGTAACTGTTGGGCAACCTATGACATGTTTGAACCCTACTCAAAAGTGGCACTGATTATTGTTTATCTATGGTTCATTTGTGGCTTATTAATTTGATTACTGTTTTTGCTTCATTGCTTGTTTGATAGGATTATTTATTTTTGCAGCTAATAAAATTTGAATAGTTCTATTGGGTTTTAAATTGATCACATGTTTAGTTTGAATGTTGTACAAGAGATGTTTGATTAGATTGGGTGATACTAGAAGTGGCAATATGGGTTTTGCACCCACCCACCTAGCAGCCTGGTTTTGGGGTGAGTATTGTTTTCAGTGTACCGTATTTTGTGTTTTCTGTAGTTTTCAGATAGCTTTCTTTTACTGTTACATGTGTTTTGTGTGTTTTTGTACTTTTTTTGCTGTTTCACTAAACACTTTCTCTCACTTAGAATGTGCTTGTCAGGTGGTGTCTAGATTGAAGTATGTAATTATCCTAATAACCCTGGCTGATTGGACCCCTGGGTTGATGGGCAAGCAAGTTATAGTTATATTGGCAATACTCTTTATTAGGAGTTAAACTTTTTTTTAAGATTGTAATTGTTTTATTGGGCCCATTGTTTAAAGCATCTGTATTAAAATAATCTTAATTGATTAAGACCTGTATGGGAGAGAGTGTTTGGTTTGTTTTTTTGGAGGTCCATTCCTTCAATAAACTAGGGGGAGGGTGTACTGACTTATCAACTTGATGCATCCTGGAGACTACAAATTCATGACGATCGCTTAATTTTATGAAGAATTGTAGGTTTAAAAATGTAATGGGAGAAACCTTTGTACAGTAAGTACACAAGGGTCAGGAGAACGAATGTAGTTTATCTGATGAAGCGAGTGGGCAGGAAAGAAAAATCAGTGGAATGTGGTGGAGTTGTAAACCTCCTGAATTCGGGAACGGGGTGGTACAGAATTTCATTAGAAGAAAGGATAAGCATCTAGTTCAAACCAGTTTGTGTTGCTTCTGATGAGAGTAAATTTAATAAGTAAAATTCTCCAGCTGAAAAATATCTACATCATTTTTATTAATACCAGTTGCTTAGACCAAAACTGGTGTGTTAAAGCCAGAAAACATAATTCTGTATCATAGAAAAGTTTTTGTCACACAGCCATGCACTTCAGAAGTGAAAGTTATTTACAGGCATGAATTAAGCAGCCGTTAACAGACTGATAGCTGTAAAAATGTGCATTGGCCATGTCTGTTCTGGTCTGAAATGCAGCATCCTTGTTTGACATTTACAAAATGTGCCTCATGTTTGTGTTACACATTAACTTAAAACAGTAATAATAGACTCAATGATATCATTAGCAATACAATGTTAGTATCTATAGCTTTTATCTAAAATTTTTAAAGTTTAAATTCAGGGATGAAATAAAACAATTTAATTACATCAGATATAATAGAAATGCACTGGAATATATTGAACAAAATGATTACTTCCACTTGATGCATTCAGTAATTTTTGGAGCTCTGTGAATTACTGCCTGCTCAAGACAGATTGGGTTTTATTCCCAATGGCAGATCTTTCCACGAAAGTATCATTTTGCCCAACTTCCATGTAAATTTCCATTAAGTTTTAGGTTGCTGCCAGGTGATTTTACAAGCATGTAAGTTCCTTTACGACCATTTATGTATACTGTAGTATAATGACGACACTGGCCTAGGACAGCCAGTTGGTGTAAAACTGCCCTGTATACTGTATACTGCATGTAGCTAATTTTGTTTTGTATACCTGTGTAGTCTGACAGCACCCCCCTGTTTGTCTTTTTGTGGTGAAACAAGTTAGGGGTCCATTGGTAAATTTTTAAGTGTGGCTCCGGCTCAGTGGGTGAGGGTGCATGACTTTGCAAAGCTATGCAGCTGTAGAGTTCTTAATGAGGGACTCTGCTAATCTGCACTGAACATAGTGTACATAAAGGTAGTTAGTGCAGCAGTCTCTCATTAGAGCTCTGCAGATCGTTTGGCACACCCGTACCCACAAAATATAAAGCACTTGAGTAGGACAGAGAAGGGGAGAAGAAAGATTGTACAGAAAGAAAAAGAACAGGGGAATATAAAATCAAGGAAGAGAGACAATTGAGAAGGCATAAGATCAGGAGCCTGAGCCAGCGCAGTAGACAGATGCAGGCAATCAAGATGAGCCAAGGTGCAGAGCAGCCAGAGAGCAGGACTGGCCGAAGGGATTTGGGGGTCATCCTACAGACAGATGTTGGATTTTATATAGAGAGAGATTTATTAGTCATTTACGTATGGAAGAAGAATGAACTGCATTTATTGCACAGTATTTTTGATATGGAATAAAAGGAAGTACACATTTGCACCAATCTTACTTGATTGTGTCCTCATTGAACTGGTCCATCCTGGTCATGAATACTACATTGTCCTGGGAACAAAGTGATCACACCTTTATTCAACACATAGTCCATCATCCAGGACACTTCAGGTTCTACCTCCAGGTACAGGATAAATCAAAAAGCATAAGCCTCATAGTGCTGCCAGTTTTGCTCAAGTGAGAACAAGCCATGTGCAGCAGAAAGATAATTGCATCCTCTAATCCAGTACTGTCTGATAGGCAAATTGCAATTGGCCTAGGTGGTCTACCACAAGAGGACTCCTACAAACCAGGACCAGCCTCTCAAAGGTCTTCATGATGTTAGACGCAAATGCCAACTAGATTGTATTTATTACGTGAAGAGGTGCCTGCTTATTTTGGAACAGGAATAGTGCAGGATGTTTTTCACCGCTGTAGCATTTTCTGCCGAGTTAGAGACAGATTGAACAGGTAATGGAGAATACCACCAAGCTGGTTATCACAAGCCTTAAGAATTCTGGGACTGAATGCAGCTGGGCCTGTGCAGTTTTTCTTTTGTGTGTAGCCTCAGTTATTGACAATGGTAGGAGTTGTTAATGTAGTAGGGATGGTGCCGGGTGAAATGGTCATTGGAAGAAGGTGACAATAGGAGAGAAAATCTATTAAAACTTGGTTCAGGGCATTAGCTTTGTCCATATCCCCTCTAGCACCTGAGCCCTGGACTGCTTGAGTCCAGTAATTATGCCCAGTCAATTCCAGACATCTTTCCTGTTATTCTGAGTGAATTTGTTTTCTATTTTAGCTTTGTAAGCTTCATTTCCTTCACTCAGCTTTTTCTTCAGCACTCGCTGGGTGTCCTTCAGAGCCTATTTGTCACTGGATTTAAATGCTCTCTTTTTCTCATTCAACAGACCTTTTAGCTCCTTAGTAACCCAAGGCTTGTTGTTTAGAAAGCAACACATTGTTTTTGAGGGTAGCATTGTTGACAGAAAAGTTAATATAGTCTGTGATGAAGTGACTGGGTCCCTCAATAACACCCGCATGTGACTCGCACATTTCCCCCGCAGCCATTCAGAGCCATTTCAGCCTCCAGGCTTCACTTCCACCCTATCTTGGTGCTAACAGGTTGCAGTTTAATAACAGGCTTGTAGCTGGCATTTGAATGGAGTGACTGATGACTTGGCCTCCAAATATCAGAGAAAGAAAGACAGACAGAAAGAGTACGCTGGCCTCGTTGCATGAAATGCGTCCTCCCCAAAAGGGAATATGTAGTTCCCAGTGACCTAGCTCAGACAGATTCAGCCTCCATTCCAACCCATGCTTTCCTAATGCCAGCACCTTCTCCAGTTTAAAAAGATGCACAAAGTAGTTTTGCACAAACAAGAAAGAAAGGATATATATAGTGGCAGACGGCCGGAGCCCTTACCTGGCTGGGATGCCCGGAGCATGGAAGGACCAGGGGAGAGTGTATTTTTAAGAACATTTCTTCCCTGGACCAACAGAGGACAGCCCCCTTGGCTTGCAGCGGGGCCATAGGTCATGAGCACAGAAGCTCAACCCTGTTGGGGCACATGGACATTTGCAGGGCCCTATTTGGCCGCACTTCCCGGAACTGCGCCCGGAAGAGGCTTGTTGGGCACCTGGAGTCCTTCCAGGTGCCCTGTAAAAAGGGGCCAGTCCCCACCATTCATGGGCCAGAGCTGGGAGAAAGAGGACAAGGCCTGAGCAGGAGTGAAGGAGGAAGGACAGGTGGCAAGAAGGGACTGTGTTGGGCTATGAGCCTTGTGTGGTGATTTGTGCACTGTGCTGTAGGGTGCAGGGTGAAATGCTCCCCAATTGTAAATCAACGTGTGCTGGGTGCTAAACCTGTTTCCTGTCTGTCTGTGTCGGGGTTAGGGTGGCTGTACACACCTGGGCCTCACTTTGGCATCTCAGATGGGACTTCTGGCTTTCTTCTGGCAGGATCCCCTTAATTAATTATTGTGGCCCATCCCAGCACAGTAGCACAAAGGCACGCACCCTCAGTGGCAGCACAATGGCACACATACACATGGCTTGTCAGCGGCAGTCTCTGAAGTTGCACCTGAAAAAAAAAAAAAAGAAACACCGCTCCCACCCGATGGGGAAAAAGAAGCCCAGACAAAGCATGAAAACGCAAAGCGCATGCCCAATTGCCTGCCATCGCAAGTACCTGGAGAAGAGCCGGCTGGAAAAGGCTCATTGGGCACCTGGAGTCCTTCAGGGTGCCCTATAAAAAGGGGCCAGTCCCCACCATTCATTGGCCAGAGTTGGGAGGAAGAAACAAAGCCTGAGGAGGAGTGGAGGCAGATGGACTGGCGGTAGAGAAGGGACTGTGGTGTGTCTTGGTGCTGGTTTACTGTGTGCACAGTACTGTAAATAAACCATGTGCTGGGTGCAAAACCTGTCCCCTTCCTGTCTGTGTCGGGGTTAAGGTGGCTGTACATGTCCAGGCTTCAAAATATATATATATATATATGTAATATTCACAATATATATATATATATTTTTTGAGAGGGCCTACATAGTTTATAAACTGCCCTCTCAAACCTTTGATATTTGGAGCTCATATAAACTGACTTTGTGAAACCAGTTGAAAGTAGATTGATGTAAAGACTTCAATTCCTCCTCAGTTCAGCTGGTGGTCTGCTAATATCCTAGCCTTTGGAATTTCATCTAGGGCTGCCAGCATGCAGAAATCTTATCTGATAAATAAACTGGATTAAAAATAATAGTATAAAGAGACTTGAATAAAGACAATCTACAAAATATTTACTATGCTAGACATTACCAATTCTTTTCTCTCCATTAAAAGTGTCCACTTGCTTCTCATAGCATCCCTTTACTTTCTAAGCTCCAATGTGCCAAGTGCTGGTCCTGTGTCTTGTAGTTTAAAAGTCAGCCGCTATATATCTTGCTTGAGGGTCAAATCTGTGGAGGATAAGTAAGAAAAAAAACACATTAATTCATAGATTGGCAGATTGTGATAATGTTCAAGCCTGAGGAAATAGGTCAATTTAATATATGATTGGGGTTAACTCTTTGATGCATAGAACTGTTCAGTATGCATGTAGCAGTGCACTGTCGGCTTCTAAATATGGAAATGTGTTTTCATGGTTCAAACAAATTTAAGAAGGTTGAAGAAGCAGAGCCAAGCTGCAAACTTACCACAGACCCTAGAGATCTCTTATCATCTGCTCTCTCCTTTCATAATGGTATTGATCCAGAAAAGTCTGAAAGCCACATGACACCATGTCTGCAAGATAATCGTTTGAATTACTGGACAAAGAAGCAACTTGATAATTTCAAAAATCTTGCAGTAGGACTGGCTGCTACTTCATAATAATAAACTAGGATGCAGAATGTTTAAGTTACTGACTTACAGTCAGTTAAGGATTGAGCATGCTGTCTGCTGTAGCAGTACAGAAAGAAGATACTGTAAATATTTACAAAGAAACAAAAGCACACAAAAAGCTGTAACAGCTTGTCAGGAAAAAAATCTATGTTACATGAATTGGATTATGCTATGCATGTTTCTTGTGTGTTGTTGATATAACCTGCATGACTGGTGCAGGTTTTTTTTAGATGTTTCATTTTGGGGACACAGCGTTACATAACTTATTTTTTCAACTTCAAACACTGCATATAAGATGTTGGTTAGAGTTTAGTGGAGACTTTTATCAAGCATGTTTTTATTAAGTATGCCTAAGTGAATCCAAAGTTTGCATATATCATGTTTTCATATGAGGTCTTGAGTTCTCATCCTAAGGGATGACTGCATATGTAAAAGAATAATTATCAACTCTATATGATGTGAAAATCCCATTTAGCTAACATTGTTTATGCATGAATGAATGTATGTTTTAGAAATTATATGTATTTCCACTTATATTCAATTGAAATTATGCATTAAATAAAATGACCACTTAATATCTTCTTTGAACTTTGGGCTTTGAACTTTATGCAAATCAATGTTATATTTTTAAAGAACTGTTATAATTTTCAGAAAAGAAAAGACTTGCATCTGCACATTTATCACTCATTCACAAGTACAGTATGTCATTAGAAGTCTGTAAATTTCTCAGTCCCTATATGTACTATCATGATAATAGCATTATTCATTCTATGAGAAAAAAATGACTACCCTTATAAATATGAATAATCATAACATATTGTTACCACCAGTCAGTGATGAGCAAGCTTTGAATTGTATTGACCTTGGGGTAGATTGTTCTCTTGGCAATGTTACATGTGGATAGCCCTTAAAAGGATCCTTGATTATTCTTTAGCTGAGACCACCGATTTCTACCTGAGCTGCTCTTCAATAATGCTCTGATCTCCCTCGTCCCTTTTCTGTACTTTCTCAGCAGTGGCTCCTCCTTATACTGCTCACCTGGTGTTATGTGAAACATGACCAGTCACACTTTTCCTAGCACCATGCGTGATTCAAATTCCACTGGTGGCTACACGCCCAGGCCAAAGGGTGAAGTGTTGTAGTTTCTGTTGTACTTGTTGTAGTATCCCTGTGCATTGCCACTCAAGCCAGATTTATATCTGACCACTCCACGCTCCACCTTGCCCCACCTCTTGTGATGACCTGTAGACACCTGTGACCTTATTTATCAAGCATCTTAGAGTAGTAAAACAGGCCTAACTGGTAAAAAAAATGATCAGAGTTAGTTCTATTCAAATTTAAATTTGGTTCATCAATTTTCCCAATTTAGGAAACTACCCCTAACTTCACCAAGATTTAGAACAGCTTGTGAGCTAGGAGCTGCCAAAAGATGGCATACAGGCAGATATCAGCATGCACATCCCAAGAAAGGTGCAATGATCTGGAAATGCTGGACAACAATGAACTTGTAAAAAGATATCGATTTGACAGAGACGGAATAACATTCACAACAAATCTTGTATGTTATGTGATTACTCTATGCCATGCACTGTCTGCTAAAGTGAAAGTGCTAGTATCGTAATGTGTAAATAGCGATGATTTGCATATGTCACAACCAACTATTTCTTTAATGTTGCACCAAACTTTGAATGCCATTACAACACATGAGGTAATATGCAGATTCATACATTTCCCCACCAGTCCACAAGAAGTAATCTTAAAGCAAGCTGAATTCATGCAGTTCGGCACATCAAGATCACTGCTCCAAATGCGGATAAGCATATATATGTGAATGGCAAGTGATGTCACACTATCAACACATATGTGGTCATGGATGAAGACAGGTGCACACACCTGAGGCACTGGATAAATACAGCCTCGCAGAAAATAAGGGGGAATCATGGAGAGGATGTATCCTGCCCCAGTACACTGAAAGAGTGATCACAGCTTACAACTGTGGCTCTACTTTCAATATAATCATTTTACAAGGCGTTTAATGTGGCCATATCAGTGGGAAGGTGGTTTATCTGAAAGGACAGATGCAGACCATTCATTGTTAAATAAACATGCCCGTTGTGGGGCTTTAGTCTCATTTGGTGTGTGTGCCTCAGTCATTTCATCTAAGTGCTTGTTGCAGTATTATTTATCATGTTGCTTCAAAATGGCAACAATTACATGCAGCATAGTGCAATATCCTACCTTATTATATTTTTCTTCTTCTTCTTTTAATTCTATTATTATTATGATTATTATCTTTGTGGTGAAGCCATAGTGTTAGTATCAGAAAAATAGAAAGCATCATCATGGTTTCCAAGGAAACTACAAAATGTCATCATGTGTACCACTTTGCGGCTTAGGCTGCTTTAAAAATAATAATGCCATTCATTCTCAAACACGGACTCTTACTCGTTGCTGGGAGTAAGAGTAGGATACTTCATAACTACAGTACTTCTCACACTCTGCACTGAGGTAGTAAACTTTCAGTGCAGTTCCTAGAAGTAATTCCAGCATACTTAATAAAGATGGGCCCTGAACAGGGTTTCTATCGCAGGTCTGGCCCAACACTTTACAACTCTCCTCACTGTCTGGCTATAATGACTCACTGCTTCTCTTGACGTCTGGAGTGGTCTCTCAGTGGGTTTTTAAATTAAAGCTTTTGGTCCAGAACTCAGTCCTTTTGAGCTTTAACGTTTAGTGTGTGTGATTAGTGAAAGTCCCTTTCTTGTATTCTGACCTCGGTGTGGCCAGGTATTCATATGGGTCTGGCATACTCTTCATGATTTCCACTATGGTTTGTGACCTTAGTGCCCATCTACTGAAACGCAACCTTGCATGAGCTGCTCATGTCCTCTCCCTCAAATACATAAATGTTCTGAGTCTTCTACGACATTTTCTTAGTAAATAATAAAATACATTTACATAAAAAGCACAGTCTACACTGTTTTCCTTTTTAGCAGGTCTGTTTAGCTGCTAGCTAGCTAGGCTAAACAGAAAAGGGCAAGTTCTCTTCCAAGTCATTTGGCACAGTGACGGAAGTAAACAACAGTCCAATACTGTGCAGACTGATGGTGGAAAAAAACTACACAAACCTTACAGAAGTGTGGATCAACAAACCAATATATGAAAGCAAACCATTAGGGGCATGGAGATTTAGTCAAAGTCTAATAAATGTGAAAGGGTCCACAATCTAATTGGGCTTTCTCTACTTTTGTTCTTCTAAGTGGCAGGTGTAATCAGGCCTCTTAAATCCAAGCCTCTGCATTAATATTGATGTAGTAGTTCTTAAGACACTTTAATAATAGAGAGAAATCTTCATCAAGCAGACTGGACTCATTCAGCAGGTCATAAACTAAGGGCCTTCCTTTTACTTCATGCCTTTTACAGGTGTTCAGAAAGAGTGTTGGATCTATGTTTTACTTTAAATAAGTTCCTTAAATGAAAAATGGAAAACCTAAAAGTGGCTCATCCATCCATTCATGCAATAATTTTCTGAATCCATTTATATCAATAAAAACTCAATAGAGCAGAAGCCTATGGCAGCAAAGAGGACAAGGCAGGAACCAAGCCTGTACAGAACACTAGTCCACTGTAGGGTACACTTGTCCCAATTCAGATTAGTCAAATAAACATGTCTATGGGATTAAAGACTAAAGATATATGAGGTGAGCAACACAAAAACAAACAAAAAAAAATAAACAGGGACTAGAAATCACTGAGGTGGTGAAAACAGGATGCACATTTATGAAATCCTGTGGTCAAGCAAACCTGTTCAGCATTTCTGCATCCGACACTTTGTGGAAAGAAGGAAATGATAGGCCTCATTAAACAAACTGCTCAGGAGCATGAAACAGTCGCCCATTAAGAATGTGACTGGCAGCCCTCCACGTACACATTTGTCACTTAAAATAAGAAACTGAACCTCTGGATTTTTCCAGCTCATAAGCATTCATGTCACAACAAAATGTCTTACTCAGTTTGAATTTACTGTTTCTGGAAGACCAATCAGAATAAGCATCTTGCATTTGTCTCAGATGAGATTTGAAAACTGGAAAGCTGTATCGAGTCAAACAAAAAGAGATACTTGACTGATAAAACACAACAGAACTGCCAAAGATGATTTTATTCTATTCTTTGTTCTGTGGGGGACATGCTAATCTTTTCAAGAGTAAGACCATAAAGCTTTGTCAGTTCAGAGTTTATATGTTTTGCTTGGCGAAGTTATTCTCCACTAGGTGTCAGTACAGAGCAAATGACATGTTTGTGTAAGCTGATGACTGAGGTAATGTAGAACACGGAAATATACGGGGCATTGATTAATTAACATCAGTTTTATAATAATAGATACAAAATATAGAATTCTATTTTAATAATATTCCTGTTAATAACAAATATCCCATTATTTTTCAGATAAGAAAGACAGAAGAGAGGTGCCAAAGACTGGCAATGTGTTACATGTTAATTAGCACAAGCAAGTAAGAATTTCACTATACAGTTCTCTGTACCAGGAGAGTAAGAACCAAATAAAATAAAATAAAATGTACTGATTATTCCGATTCCACAGGGCTCCCTTACATTCAGAATTCTGTGTCCAATCCGACTCCTGGTCATTGTCTGTATGCAGTCTGCACTTTCTCCTTGTGCATTCTCCTTTGGGTATTTTGCTCCTGGTTATCTGGTCTTCATCACACAGTGAAATGTTCGTTAGGTTGTCTGGAAATTCTGAACTAGCTCCATATGAGCATGAGTGTGTATGTATGAGTGAGTGGACCCTGCAATGGCCTGGTGTCCCAAACAGGTTTGGTTTCTGTGTGCTTCTGTGTTGTCAGGATTAGCTTTGATCCCCTATGACCCTGAATTGGATTAAACAGGTTTGTCGTGCTGTGTTATTCAGATTCCTGTCATATCCATTCACTTTGTCTGCTTGTGCCATTTGGTGAATTAAACACCTTGACATGATCAAACTTAACAACTCAAAGACATTTTTGAACATGGACTGCCATCTAGATTAGGTCACATTGATGAGAACTTAAATTACTCGGCAATATCCCAGAAAAGGTAATGCATACTTTTTATTTGCTTATGTTGACCACTGCACCAGCTGTATTTCCTTTAACTGATGCAAGGTTCACCCAAGCTGAAAGAAACGTATTTACACGTAAGTAAACAACAGTTCAATTCAATCAAATTTTATTGTCCCAAAAAGGAAACTTGCATATATTAACAGTAGCAGTACTGTGACTTGTACAGAGTGCAGTGAAATTTCAACTTCTACATCCAACCAACATGCAACACATTATCACTCTCTGGTGCCATAATAATCAAAAGTGCTTTAAAATATAGACATTCACATGATTTAATTGAAAAGACAAATCATCTTACCTGAAAGCACCAGATGACAGATTCAAACCCTTAAATCTTCAGCTCCATTGAATGGTCTTCTTTTTGGGTAAAATACAGTATGTACTGCTATAATACCAAAAAGATTTTTGGAATGATGTTCACTATTAAAAAGTGGACAGTGTAGATTCACCATAGCAACTTTAAGCAACAGGATTCTGGAGCACAAGGCTGCCACTTTAGTCTCCCGTGTAAATATGAGCAACTTAATAGTTTTGTTTTACATCATAAAAATAAAGTATCATGGCAAGTTGTTCACTAAGAAAATAAGCTTTATAAATGGTAAGACTGCACTTTCAGCCACTTCAAGTGACTCACTGTGTGACCACAAGTGTGTTAATCAGCCTGCCAATGCTACAATTAGAGATAAACATACATTTTCTAATCCACTAAATCCAGTTCAGAATGGTGGAGGCTCAAGCCTAACCTGGTAGCACTGGACTCAAGGGTGTAGAATCAGCCTCAGAGAGGGCATCTGTCCATTACTGGGAATGCTCACAAATTTATTGACTAAAAAATCAGGTCTATCTTACCCGCATTTCTCCTCAGAACAGTTGACACTAAAAAAATACCAACAAACCTGTTTTGTTAAACTTGACTTGCATGTATGGAATATTTTTTGATTTTAATAAAATAAAATATAAAAAGGAAAATAAATAAGTAAAATATCAACAAAAGACACACACACACATGCTCGCACACAAAGTATACATAGGTTGCAACATGTACAGTATATACAGCCATATACAAAAGTATGTATTGTTCCCGAATTACTAAAGCAAGGAATGTTGCATGTTCAAAGAATGAGTATAAAAACAGTTGGCGGGCCAGTTCAATATATCTTGGAGTTTTGTTGGGCAGTGTCTGTTATTTGTCAATGGTAAAGCAGTTACGCATGCGGAGAAGATACATCTACCCATAATAAATAATAAACTAAACTTCAGTAACTTTGAAAATGGTTTGATTCTTGAAGGACAATCAGTAAGTACTTCTGCAAGAAAGAAAGCTGAAACTGTTAATGTTTACTAGAAACGATTTCCAGTGTAAGGCAGGGATATAACTCAAAGGGAAGGACATTAACAGCAGCACAAAAATGTGCTCAGATCAATGTAAATGTGCTCAGGGATGAAAATCTAAACAGACAAGAAATTATAAATCAGTTGTCTGCAGATGACAAGGTGAGAGAAATGGTCTTTCAGGCCACATGGACCTGGAATAGTAACATTAGCAGGTGAAGTGCAAAGGCAGGTCATCTCGTGGAAGGACAGAATGTGGTACTAAAAGAGTCCTTAGATGTTACATTTTGAAGTTCTCCTTCTCTTATAATTGGGGACAGGACTACATGCAGAACATTTGGAAAGAAATCTGTAAGAAAAATGTAAATAACATGTCTGCTCCCTCATGTCTCTTCACCCTATACAGGCTTCCTCCGGGTTCAGTTACTTAACATCCTTGAATTGCTTTTCATTGCTATGATTTGCACACAGTTGCATCTACAAAGGTTCAATAACAATCTGCTTGACTGTCTCAAGGGTGTTAAGTCCTGGGTGGCTAATAACTTCCTCTAGTTAAATGAGAATAAGACAGAGGTACTGTTATTTGGTCCTCCTGTATCCACTAGTAGCCTTACAAATAACCTTGCCCTTCATACAGAAATGTGATTGAGCATTTGCAGTGGTTGCCCCAAAACCCAAGAATGAGTTACCCTTATATGCCGGAACAGCCTCCACACCCCTGACATTTTAATACCCGTCTAAGCACTCAATTTTTTTTTCTCTGGCTTTTGGAGATATACAGTAGAATAATGTTTCTGGGTTAGGTGTTGTTTTGGAAGTGTTTGTTTTTATACTTTAGTTTTAGAGTTTCTGTTTTGAGTCCCAGATTTTTTAGTCTTACTTTGTTTTTTTATTGCTACAGTTTTCATGTAAGTGCACCTGAGGATTGCCTTCAAGGCTTAAGTAAGTTAAGCAAAACCACCCGAGACCAGGAGGAGGCGCTGTTGCTGTCATTTCGCTTCCATCTGCAGAACTGCAATGGACTCCGGTGATGCCATTGTGGAGTTTGGAGAAGGCCCGTTCCCTCTGGTCAGGATCGAATAAAAGGAGATGTGCCTGGAGTGTCACGTCTCATTCTGACCCCAGATATAGATGCGAAAGTAGCTCTCGAGCTGCCTGAAGCAAATCTGTTCCTACTACAACTTTTTTGTTCAAATTTAGAGGCTGGATTGGGCAAATTTTCTTTCTTTAACCAGTAATAATACTTTTGTTTTGCTAACATTAAACTGGGTTTTCTGGGTGGCTCCCCAACTTTTATTTTGGACTCCTAACTGTGACAATATATATAAACATAACATTCTCTAATGTATTTATTCCCTTTTATGGCCATCAGCCTCAGCAGCACTGGACACCAGTCCACCACAGGACCCTCACTCACATTTACACAGAGGAAGTTTATAATTGCCAGTTAAACAAACACACGTCTTTGGAATGAGTGACTAAAAGAATGGAGTACCATAACAAAAGTCCACATATTAAATGCACAGGATCTGCAAAATTCACACAGAAAATAGCAAAGCACATGATTCAAACCTAAGATTATGGAGTTGTAAAGCAGGAGTGCTAATCACTGTGCTATATTCCTTTACACATACTTACTCATGTGGGAATGGTTCGTTTTTGCGTGGTACACGGAATAACGATGGAAAGGTTACACAGCAGCTTATCTATCTTCCTCTCACTCCCTCAGATCAAAATGACATTGAACTGTTTTATTTTTTAGGAATGGGGTTATCTTATCATATGGTTTGGGTGGTAGCTCAGTATTCTGTTTCATGGATTTTTTCCTAATTATATTACTGTCTTTGCTGTTTTTGCTGGTATTCTGTTCTTTAAATAACTAAAATTTTAAAAAAGATTCTGATCAATCAGAAGACCAGTGACATCACTGCCAGCCCCACCACCAGTCTGCCATTAATAAATCAGCATGCATACAGGTAATCCTTGCCATTAGTGGACCAACTCAGAGACCAGGCATGAGCTTTATTTTTTTATTTTTCTTCAGCTTTACTATTAAACAGGACAGCTTGTGACAACCCAAACCCAAGTTTTTCTTTAGTTCATTTCACTATATATATATATATATATATATATATATATATATATATATACAGTATACACAGACAGGCGGACATCGCTTTTTCACCACACACACGTTTATTATCTACACTATATACAATATTTACAAGTGCACAACCCAGTGCCTCCAGCACCGATTCCCCAAAAGTCCGGGCCTCTCACACAGTCCTCTATGCCTTCCTTCAGGCCGCCTCCAGTCCTCTCTCCAGCCCCGTCCGCTTCCACCCGACTTCCGCTCTCGTATGCAGGGAGGCGGCCCCTTTTATACCACCCCGGATGGGATCCAGCTGCTTCCCGGCACTCCTCCTTGGACACGCCCCCATGTGGCGGAAGTGCCGGCTGCGCACCCGGAGGCCCTCCGGGTGTCCCCATTCTTCTTCCCCCCAGCACTTCCTGGTGTGTCGGAAGTGCTGGGCTCCAGGGTTCTTCAGGCACCGTGGCGCCGCCTGGCGCTGGCCACGGGCCCCTGCAGGGTTGGGCTTCCAAGCCCCCTACCCAAGGCCACCAACAAAACCAGGGCAGTCGCCCCCTCGTGGTCGGGAGGAGGCACCAGCCCTCCTCCGGTCCCCTCAAGCGACCCAGCTGGGCTCCACCCCCAGCCGCCTGTGACAGTGCCCCACTGCCAGCGAAGACCCGTCCGTCAGAGCGATACATCCCGAGAGGGCAGCAAGTCCCCAGAGTGGGTCCTACTCTGTACCCAGGGCCCACCACAGCACCCTGGGACGCACCACTTCGGCACCCTTTCCGAGGCCTTCTCGCCCCTCTGGTCTGCACCGCACTCGCCTCTGAAGTCCACCGCCAGCTGGGGCACCATCCGGTCACCAGTGTAGAGTCCTCCCACGGAGCAGCCCATTCCAGGAGGGCAGGTTCCCAACGGGGTAGGTCCAACGGTTCGTCGGGGCTTCAGACCTGTGAAGAAACAAAAGGGAGGGCCAGAAGTGCTGCCTGGACACCCGCACCGGGCGTCCCTCCGATCTCTACACCTGCAGCGCGGGGGGGGGGGGGGGGGGGGGGGGGGGGGGGGGGGGGGGG
>JANRMT010062790.1:66300479-66387221 GCA_026402145.1 Polypterus bichir lapradei | reverse complement strand
CCCCCCCCCCCCCCCCCCATTGGTAGTCCCCGACTTGCCTGTTCGGTGCCTCTGCCGTGGGTTCCATGCCCGTCTGTTCTTTATTGTCAGGACTGCTCTCGCAGGCGGCTCCTCCACCCGCCCAGGATTCTCCCTCTGCCTCCACAGGGATGGCCCTTCACCGGACGTGCACACCCAGCGAAACGTCCGTTCCTGTCGGAGGAACCGGCATACACCCCTTGGCTCCTCCTTCCTCTCTTGGACGCTCTGGCGGTCTGGGTCTGAGCACAGCGAAAGCTCACATCCAGCCCCGTCTGCGTCCATGCAGACCGATGGGAGACAGCCGCAGGCTTGGAGCGCAGGGCGCTAGGACCCGGGCCACTCATCAGCCCTTGTCCTGCCAGCCCCTGCGATCTCGCTTTCCTCGCTCTGCGGACAGCCTGCACTGCCGCGTCCGCTGTTGGAGAATCGCGTACTTGTTGCCGGTCATTATTATCATGGCCGTTTTCGGCGATTTCTCCCTTATGCTGTACGGGGAGGGCAACACTCACCTTCCCCGCCGTACTCCTCCGGCCAAAGGCTCCAGTGTCGCGCTGTTCCTCCGCAGCCTGCGGCGCCTCAGATGACGCGATCGCCGTCCCCCTCAGCTTTTCCAACTCCACGGAGAGAGCACATAGCACCTGTAATAAAGGCGACTCTACGGGCTGAAGGGACTCCTCCGGCTCACGCAGAGCCACCTGCAAGAAGAGGGAGACAGACGTCGGTGGGCTTACCTGTCCGTCAGCCGCACACGTCGCCTGCCTCCTGTGGGCCACTCCCTCTGGCCCAATCGGGTCTCTCTCGGGCACGAGACTGACATTCCTTGGTCCCGCCTCTATGCAGTCATTGCGGGCACACAAGACACACCATCCAATCCCGTGCCTGTCAGCGGGTGGAACTTCCGGTCCGCGGCCATCTTGTCTCCCCTTTTCCAGGTGCGCGGCTCCGATTTCGCAGTTTCCTCTGCTGCCGCCCTTGCGCTGCCGACAGCCTGTGGACCGGCGTGCTCCCGCCACGGACGCAGATCCGGATCGTCCCTGCCTGTAGAAAACAAGGTAAGTTCGACCCCGAAGGGCCTACTACCGCGGGGCAGGGCACTTACCTCCCGGATCCCGTCACTCCGAGGTCCCTGCCTCGGTGTGGCCTTCTGCCTTGCTACGCCGGCCTGGCCGTCCTTCCCGAAAGCGCGACTCTCAGGGCCTTCTGCACTCCGGCAACGCCCGTTCTCCTTCCTCTGCACCCGGGGAACAAGACCATTCTGCGGACCAGCGGCGGTCCGTGGGGAGAACCGCTCCCGTGGGGTTGTGCACACGCCGAGTGTGTGGGATCCGCTGCTGCGCCGGGCCGTCCACACAATACTGTTTTGTTACTGCAGGTCCCTGTCTTAGAACAGACAGAGCATCCTGCCGGCTACGCCACTGTGACATGGGACCCGGACACAGACAGGCGGACATCGCTTTTTCACCACACACACGTTTATTATTTACACTATATACAATATTTACAATATTTACAAGTGTACAACCCAGTTCCTCCAACACCAATTCCCCAAAAGTCCGGGCCTCTCACACAGTCCTCTATGCCTTCCTTCAGGCCGCCTCCAGTCCTCTCTCCAGCTCCATCCACTTCCACCCGACCTACGCTCTCGAATGCAGGGAGGCGGCCCCTTTTATACCACCCCGGATGGGCTCCAGCTGCCTCCCGCACTCCTCCTTGGACACACCCCTGTGTGGCGGAAGTGCCGGCTGCGCACCCGGAAGCTCTCCGGGTGCCCCCATTTTTCTTCCCCCCAGCACTTCCTGGTGTGGCGGAAGTGCTGGGCTCCAGGGTTCTTCAGGCACCCGGGCACCGCCTGGCGGTGGCCACGGGCCCCTACAGGGTTGGGCTTCCAAGCCCCCTACCCAAGGCCACCAACAAAACCAGGGCGGTCGCCCCCTCGTGGTTGGGAGGAGGCACCAGCCCTCCTCCGGTCCCCTCGGGCGACCCGGCTGGGCTCCACCCCCAGCCGCCTGTGACTATATATATATATATATATATATATATATATATATATATACATTTGCTGCCTTGAACAAGTATTTTACACAAAGCTTTGTGCAACATATCAAAGGAAATGAAAAATGGTAAACATTAATAAAAAATAAAAATGAAAAACAGAAATTATAACACATAAAAAGTACTTATTGCCTTTGTAATAGAAAGCCTAACCTTATTTGGATTCAAAGTATTACCTCTACAAGGAACAAATTTTGTTGATGGACTCCGATTGCATGGAAAATCAATGGATCCCCTACTTTCAGTGAATCTGATTAATGTTATCTCTCTCTGAAGGTAAAACACTTAGGAAGTTACTACCAAAAAAAATCCAAAATGAAGCCAAAAGAGTACTGCATATGATTGACTGGTCTGATTAATGAAAAACACAATTCTAGGTAAAATTCTAAAAGCCCATTACACAAGAGTGAACAAGTATATGAGAATACTGACACACACATTGGAAAGTGTGGTGATAATCAAAGATCAAATATACCATTCTACAAGCAGGACCTTCTAGGAAGTGTGGCAATTCTGACTAGCATTCCAACAATCAATGCATTTTTAAATCTCTAGTAAGGGAATATTTCAAACATGCAGTATAAAAGGATGATAGGAGGACATATTGACCTACACTGTATATGTGGAGAAAATTAGAGATTCATTACTCATTTTGGCCAAAACCACTGAATAATGTACAGCATACCTTGAACTGAGTTGATGGATGGTCTTATGTTACCATTTATTATAAAGTGATGTTTAAAATTCTTTCTAAAGCTTCTAACCTCATAGTTTAAATCTTTCTTTATTCAGACAACTGCAGGCCTTTTTTTAATTTCTAAATGTGTAGTATGTGTTTGGTTGTAGGTAAGGCTAACCAAATCAAACTTGTTTCTTCTGCTGAGCTGGATTTTGTTCCTGTTAGGCCATAAAGGACATAGAAATCTTTTGTTTGTCTGCAAGACTAAACTCTATATTGCTTATAAAGTACTTACCTCTGATCTTGTAAGTTAAGCAGCTTTAGCCCATCACATGGAAAGTGTTAAATAAAAAGGGGAAGAAAGGAAGAAATTTTGTAACTTCATGTCTAAAAGAAATGTCTACTCCATAACTTTCCCAAAACTTGTGAATAATAAATTTAAATTTCCGATATGAATTTGCAGTGAACTTGTTGATCAGTCGGGTGCTTTGTGGTGCCTCACAAATTACATTGGAAGAAACTCACATCATATTGAAGGACCAGTGAAGATTTACCTTTCAAGAACTTACATTTTTTTACCTACTGTTCTTCCTACTTTAAATGGAGGAATTAATGTCTCCTGACATTGAGAAAGTCTCCAGAGATGATTTATTTTCATTGGCAGTTACTTGTTTTGCTTTCAAATGAGATTTTGAGGCTATGCAATGGCCTTGCAGCCAGTACTGTCATTATTTATTGAAAGACCCCCTTGACCCTGAAATGGTTTAAGAAGAGTTGAAAATGTTAAGTGAAGAGATGTTGATCCATCACATTTACTGATAAACAGTGCAAAGTAATTGTGGTAGTACCACAAAGTAATAAGGTGTCATTTTTTATAAATCTTTTATTTTCTTTTTAAAAACATACTGCTTATGACAAAATGACACATTAAAAACTTTCAGGTAGGTTCACCTTATTGTAAACACAAAAAGAGGAATGTTCCTAATTGATAAATAAATGAATAAATAAATTACAAATACATAAATTTATTAAATAAATAAATTGATAAATGCAGTTGTAACATATCCAGCAACCCCACGTTCACCAAAAACTTAGTAGCAATCTCCTTAATATAAGGCCTTTACACTTTGCTGTCATTTAGTAAAAACTCAAACAGTATCATGAGAGTCAGTTGCATTCTAATGCCTGGATTGGGAATATTTATAATTTGAACTAACCAGGTAAGTGGTTGTAAATAAGACTCAACAAATAAAAATAAAAAATATATTCCTTAACATAATATTCTCAAACCTGCTTAATATTATTCGGGGGGATGGGGACTACTGAAGCTTATCCTAGCAGCACTAAGCACAATGCAGAAACCCTGGATGGGAAGCCAGTTAATCTCAGGACCCACTTATACACACACACACACATTCACCCTCCTACAGGGCCCATTCAACATAAACATACTTGGAATATGGGAGGAAAATTAAGGTACTCACAGACAAATTCTCGCAGGTATGGGAAGGAAGTCCAAATTTCATATCAACAAAGAGCTAGTGTATAATTCAAACCAAACATGGTTAACAAATACAGATAAAATACAACATTATCTTGTTGAACTGTTTAATACCTAACTTTAACACACCTAAATTACCAGTTACTCTTACCAAATTAATATTAAAATACTAATTGAAAAATCTTTATTTTCCCAAAGCCTAAACTGAAAATGGTAGCAAAGTACCAGGGCTTGAACTGCAGACATTATCTGTGTGGAATCTGCACATTCTTTCTACATTTCCATATGCATTTTTTATTACTTCAGAAACAAACAACATAATAAATAGGAGAGTATTAAATAAGGACCCAACTTTTTACAACACTGGTCATTCTCACCACCACAATCTTCCTTACATGCACAACAAACAGTTGTCAATTTCTGGAAAAATAAATGCAAAACGGTATCTTATATCTCTTGGCTAGCCTGTTCATACTCCGGAAACCTGCTTTGCATTTTTCACCCCATGGGATAAAGCTTAGATGAAATGATAATGTTACACGTCATGTGTTTTTTTCATTTGTTTCCTGTGCAGTACAAATGGGAACAAGCTTTGAAGATTTTCAGATGCAAGTGGCAATGATAAGATGTTAACTATTGTACTGTACTGGAGAGATTGCTGTGTAGAAAAACGTTATCTGCTCCAGTTTCAAATGAAGTGAAATTCTCTCCACCGATTTAACCGCCATTTTCTGGATTTACCCAGTTGGGGCCCAGGTTTTAGGGGTACTGGGGCAGAGGTTTTGACAGGCAGATGCTCTCCACATTTCATAACACACAAGAAGGATGGATGGTGATAATGTTCTAACACCATGTTAAAGGGATACAAATGAAGAGAAACCGTTGCAAATCAGTTTAAATGTATTTGATTTAATAAGTAAGCTATACATGTTGAATATAACTTTAACAATTACATCATATTGAGAGATTCAGAACAAGAGGAACAGATATAACTAAGTTTGCCTGAACCAGAATGGCAAGCATTTCAGATTAGCTGTGTCAGGTTAAAGTTCATTGGTCTGAAATACAATATATACAATATGAAATACAGTATATATATAACATATATATAATATATATATGTTGTTGACTTTTTGTTAAACAAGATGCTGTGTTCAATTTCAGTATTTTTCTCATCATTCATACTTTTAACTCAAAGCTTCATCCCCTTTGGCAAGCTGCCAGTCAGTCTAAATACCTATGTTCTCAACAGTGTATAAGTGTGAAAGTATCTCAAATATCCACATCAGTTTTTGGCCACATTTTCCCAACTTAGTTTTTTGTATCGTCTGACCAGACAATGAACGCCCAACAAAAACAATTTCAAATATTCAATATTAAGGTAAACTAGCACACAAATAGCTCCAATTTAACAAATATGTTAACAAGATTCTTTCTACTGTGGCAGACTGCCAGGCCCATTACCTGGCCAGGACACTTTCGTAAAGGAAGGACTGGGGGAGAGCATGCACATGGCATTATGTTCCCCGAAGCATTAGATGGCAGCCCCTCTGGGTTGCATTGGCCCCTTGGATCCAACAGGGCTTCATGGAAGTTGTAGTTCAACACAGCCCTATTGGGTACTATGGATGCCATCAGGAGTTGTTGCTGGGACTGCAGAGTCCAAATTCATTGGACTTCTGTCACACTCAAAAGTGTTTCCAGACCATGCTAATGGGCCACTGGAAGTACTCCTGGTGTGGCATAAAAGAAGCCTGTTGCCTTCATTCCGGGAGCCAGAGTCAGGAGATGGAGAACAAAGCTTGATGGAGAAGGAGCACTTGGGTCTACGTCTGTCTGTGTTGGGTTTGGGGATATGGCGCGCCCCCTGCAGGCCACACTTCATACATTACTGTCTTTTCCACGTTAAATAGCTGGTCATATATTTATCAAGATATCACGTGTCTATGTTTATCTACTGAAAAATAAGCCAAGGGAATGACCAGCAGACAATTTGAATTTTGCTAATAATAATAATAATGCTTATTCACTGGGCACTTACCAAATAAAAAATATACAAAATGCTTCACACACACCAATCAGTGAAAAAACTAAAAAAAAACACAGTAAGATATAAAGCTTCACAAATATGTATGCTAAAGTGGTATTAAAACAATAAATTCAAACTCAAAAGGTCAAATTAGGTTCAGATTATTATAACACAACAAGAAAGAAATAGAAAAACACATAACAAACCACAAATAGGTTAGTACAGAAAAGCCTTATGAAACAACTACATTTAAAGAAGGGATTTGAAAGTAAATGAAGATTCAGCAAGCCTGAATTGCACCAACAAGCTCTTGCAAAGCTGGGGTGCTATGAATGCAAAATAATGCCTCCCTTTATCATATAAATGGATAAAAGGACTGGTCCTAGGATTGAACCTTAGTTAATGCTGAGAAAGGGGAAGCATGAACTCTGACCGCCACTACAATTTGTCAAGTAAGAAGTGAACCATTGCAATGCAATCCCCAACATACCCACCTAAAATTATAATCTGTTACTCAATATGAATTGGTGAATTGCGTCAAAAGCTGCACTTAGGTAAAGCAGTACAAGGAAAGAAGAGTTACCAGCATCAGCATTCATTTAAATACTGTTGGTGATTTTAAGCAGAGCGTTTTCAGTACTGTAATATTTTAGAAAGCCAAACTGAAATTTTCTAAAAATGTTTTTGCTACTAATGGTTTCTATCAAGGAGATAATTTTCCAGAATTTTGACATTGTCCCATAATTACTGCAGGTGGGTGGGTCAAGGCCTGTTTTTGTTGTTTTTTTTAAGTTGCTGAACACAAGCACTCTTAAAATATTCTGGGACATTGCCAGAACAGAGAAAAACAATAGTAATGAGGAATGTAAATGTAGCTATTAAATCCAAAACATCAAACAGAAATTTGGGATGCATAACCACAACAAAGCTGGAAGAAGTTTTTAAGCTTGAGACAGTAACCATTAAATCATCAAGTGATAAAAAAAAAAGCAAAAAGTGGTTTTATGTGGTACCGTAGGGTCAGGGTACCTCACAAAAAGAAACAGAGATCCTGAATCTAATACTTCTAATCTTATCAGTGAAAAGTGATTAAAATGTAAGACATTCTTCAGTAGAGAATTCACATACATTAAACTGACTAGATTTAAATGATGACCAATTGTATTAATTAAAATTCTTGGATCATGCTTATCAAGAAAAACTAAACTGGGGAGAAATATTTAGCTCCCTCAGTCTTAACCATTAAACTTTTTTGTAAACATTGAACCCCAAGCTTTGTTTTCCTCCACATATGTTCAACTTACCTATATTCTCTTTTAAGAAAAAAATGTCATTGATCTAGTGAGATGCACTATTATTATGTATAGCTCTGTATTTTAATTGAGCCATAGCATCAAGAGTGGAAGAGCAGAGATGTTTAAAATGGCTTTCTAAAGTATCAACAGCAAAAAAGTCTTCATTTGCTGGGAGGACAGATGTGAATATAGAAGATTTTTTATTAACAATATGAAAATACACCATCCGAATTTGATTTGAGTGACACCTTTAAGGGAAATTTAAATACGATGCACAAATGATTTGATGCAAAAAGATTCAAGGAACTACTGACTGAAAAAACTGAGCAAATGAGTTTCTCCATATTTACAGCATGAATATAGCATGCAAGATGCAATACCAACTATGTTCATTTTTTACATTTTTGTCATATTTAAAGATGAAAGTATTTTTAAAAAATCAAATAAGACGTTGATGATATTAAAAATATAAAGTGTTTTGACCTACATTTTTGGCCTAAATTTAAACAATTGGATAATGAATTATCCCACCTATAACCACATGCATCTTGCATTAATTCTTTTATCCTTGATCTGCTTTATTTAAGATATTAAACCAGTAGAAGAAGAAGTACACACCTGAAGTGGACTTAGGACTAGTGCCCCTAACTCATAAAATTTAAACCTCAATGGAGGAAAACCTTTTTTTTTTTGTTTAAATGGAAATACCTGCCACAAATAAACAGACATTTTGGTAATTTAATAAAGGCAAAACATCTAATCAATATTTCTTTGTAGTTAAGAGTTTTGCTACTGTAATGTCTGCATTTGAACATTTTGAACTGTAAAAGCTCAAAGCTTGAGCTTCATATAAACTCAGAATACACAACATCCTGAATGTATAAGACAAATTTTATGAATAACTGACAGTAGTGGGTTTTGTTGTTGGTATCTGCTTTTAAAAGCTTTTCAGCTCTAACCTTCAGTGTCTTCAAATGCTGACTCAACACTGTGCCTTAAGTGCCTTTTTACTTACTTGATTCTGACTCTTCCTGTGTCCCAAACATTCTATCTTTCACACCAAACCTTTTTTATTTTATTGCTTGACCAACTCAACCTGTAGTAGTGATGATTCTAAGTTTTAGAAAAGCTAACATTTAGTATATTTTATGGATTGAAAACAAAGTACCCTAAATGGAGAGTAAAATCCTAGTACTGTATATGGACCCGGAATCAAAACCGACTCAAAGGTTACGGCAGTGTTCAAAATGTGTAGCAGCTTTACAAAAATGAGACATCTGGAAATGTATTTGCTTGTTGCAAAGTTAGGGCACTTTAGTAAAAATCTTTACATTTTTGACCCGAAAAGATGACATTAAGGGATGCAAACAAATCAATTCCATTCAATGTGCTGGAAAATCCACTAAAGTCAATTAAAACCAGACTTGCCAGGTTGGGGGGAAACACTTTCTATATCTTCTCCATTTCAAAATGCTAATTTAAAGCATCATCCAGCAATAAAAAAAACTGTACAACGCAACAGCCATCTGTCATGACTCCACCCATTCATCTTGATGCTCATGTTTGATAGGTTAGTGGTCAGAGTACTTTAGGATTGAAGTGCCATCTCACTGTGTGGAAGTTCAGCCCGGGCACAGACAGGTAAACACCGATGACTCAAACACATGTTTATTTACACTATTTACAGTCTCAAATAGTCCCGCACAACACACAGTGCCCTTGCACCAAACACCCTTCTTCCCAGGCCTTCCAATGGTCCTTTACCACCTCCGCCTTCCTTCCCGAGCTTTGTCCTCTTCCTCCTGACTCCAGCTATTGACTGGAGGGAGGTGGTCTCTTTTTGACCCACCTAGACGTGCTCCAGGTGCCCTCTGATGAACTTCCTGCGGCACTTCCTAGTGTGGTAGAAATGCCACATGAGCACCCGGAAGCACTCCGGGTGTCCCCGGTATTCCTTCCGCCAGCACCTCCAGGTGTGGCATAAGTGCTGACGTCCAGGGCTCCACAATCGTCCGGGTGCCCCCTGGTGGTGGCCATGGGCTCCTATAGGGTTGAGCTTCCATGCTCAATTCCCATTTCCCCCATACAAGCCAGGGCGGCTGCCCTCTCATGGTCCGGAGGAGGCATAGTCCCTCTCTTGGTCCTTCTAGGCATCCCAGCTAGGCACAACCCCCAGCCGCCTGCCACAACTGTTACATACTTATTCCGCCCTAGCCCTTGCCTAGTTTCTAATTTAATTAACAAGATTCAGAGTTTCAGCTACACATGAAAGCAGACCTATGGCTGGAATTAGCTTTCAGAATTCTGTGAAGTCATTGTATTAACCTCGCCAGTTTAGACTCAAAATTTTTTGAGTATATTTTTTATAAAAAATTTTTTTTGTAATGGCAGCTCCTATACACATTAAGGTACAGGTAGAGAATCATCAGTAAATGAAGTATAGAACCAGAGATTATAAAACAGTGTCTTTATTACTTAAATTATTAGGGGGCTCCACCCCCTGCTCGCATCGCTTTGGTTTACCGGATATACAATTTAAAGAGATTGTTATTTTCATGGGAATTGCTACATATGCATTATTTTCACTTTTACTGTAAAACTTCTGTAAAAACAATACTTGTCCTTTATTTCCGGCCCCGGGCATAGTTAAATCTTTCTCACAGGACATATAATGCTGCTCGTGTTGTGAAGTGGGGGTGGCTGAATGCACGCTAAGGAGTTGCCATCAGATCAGCTGCTATCTTTCTGCTGCTGCTGCTGGCGAGCCGAGTGTTCTGTTTGTCGCGCTGCACATCGATCATTTAAAAGCCTGTACAGCAGCTGTCCTTTTGCCACTTCATGTCTCTGCCACTCGTGTTGTGAAGGAGGGCTGAATGCACGCCAAGGAGTTGCAGTCGGATCATCTGCTGGCTTGCTGCTGCTGGCAAGCTGCGTGTTCTGCTTGTCACTGTTTTAAGAGCTGGGAGCACACGATGTCTGTCTGCCAAAAGCATTCCAACAACTGCTAGGTTAGATGTCCATGAACTTGTTTTAAATGTTGTCTCACTGCCTCGTCTCGCGGAATGTCAAATTGTCTTCCGCGAAGGTCACGTCTCATCTCCCTAGTCTCCCTCCCAAGATTTTTTATTTTATAATAGAGAGATTAATTTTACTTTTCTTAAATGTTTGTCTTTCAAATGAAACTGATTAAATATTATATTTTGGGATAAAGATTATACTGAGTTATTCCATTTGAAAATTAAACTGTTCATGTCACAGAGCACAACACTGCATTTACATGTTTGTCAATGGTGGTTCCCATTAGAGATTTATTATGCATCAAGTTAATTAAAATGTAGTATAATTAAACAGAATATTGTATAGTTTTTATCAAGTTAAAAATTAAACCTGTTTTGAATAACAAAAAGTGCCCAAACCATGCCATTTTTGTGCAGGTGGTATGGAAAAAAATTGACATTTGGATTTTGTTTCATCAGAATAATAAATAATACTAAAATATATATAAATAATAAATAATAAAATATACTCTACATATATAAAATCCTAAGCCTAAAAGTGCAACGATTTTGTGCAATGATTTTATGTGACATTTTTATGCCACTTTTTTGTCATGTTTTAAATCGGGCTTATTTTAAAACCTACATATATACGTATGTTTGGTATCGATTGAATTTATCGAACTTTAATGTGATGTTGTTAAATTTTCAGATTCTTATTCCATTTCTTAAATTATAAACTAAAAAATATCAAGAACTCACAACCCGCGAGATGAGACTTTGTGCCAAGAGATTTAACCATGCCTGGGGCAGGAAATAAAAGACAAAGAGTAGGACAGCTCCTGTACAGTCTTTTAAATGTTCAAAATGCCACGCGAGATGCAGATCACGTGGCATGGCAGTAGCAGCAATCCAGCAGCTGATTGAGCAAAGAGGAGGTTAAAAAAGTTTTTTCCCATTGTATCACCTTTTAAGAGGAGCGATCGCGTCTCCTTGGGGTGCGTTCAGCCCCCCTCTTCACAATGTGAGCGGAAGAGAGGTGAAGTGGCTGGTGCATAGCACAGGCCAATGGCAAGCAAAGCGAGCAGGGGGCAAACCTTCTAACATTATAGTAAAATTGTAGGGTGGCATGGTGATGCAGGCCTTGCAGCAAGGAGTCCAGGGTTCGTGCCTCAGGTCCTCACTGTGTCTGAAAGGGTTTCCTTGCATAGCTCAAAAACATGCAAGTTAGGTGGACTGGCCATGCTAAACTTTTCTGGGTGTGTGTTCGCCCTAAGGTGGACTGGCATCCTATTCAGGGTTTAGTCCTGCTTTGTGTCCTATGCTGGCTGGGATAGACTCCAGCACCCCCACCCTGACTCTGTTCAGGACTATGAAAACGATTGACTATATTTGTAGCTCTCCATCGGGTTAGGTAATCTACTTGTACAAGTGACAAGACTTTACAATACAACAGTATTCTGTTTTTTTAAACAGCGTGTATTAAGCATGTACATTATTAAATAATATGTAATATATGTCTCGAAACTGTGTTAAACTGATTTGCTGATGGGGGGATTTTGAATTTAGTAACTGGCAACCCTGCCCAAAACTGACTCGAAAGACTTGGCAAGGTAAAACATTTTTCTTTTGAAGTTGTACAAATTATGGGAGGGAAGTCAAAAAGATTCATACTGAACAGAAGAAATACATTTAGTATGCTTTTCCTTATTTCAATCACAAAACGGGGGCAAATCTGACTGAAAATAGTACTTGTGCTTTAAAAGACCGAAGCGGAACAATTCAAAATTCCCCCAGACCCAATCGGTTCCCAAGTGCAAGCTGTCCACAAACTTTTTCTGTTACCAGAAATACACGCTTCTTTCCAGCAGTACTCAAACTATGCTCTAGGGAGATCGCAACGTGTTTTTTCCGCTACATACCCAGGTTTTTCCCATGAAAACAATACTTCAAATATAGAGAAAGTAAAACGGCATCCGTGTGCTGCAATTGGGTACCTCCCAAAAGCTGGATGCCCTTTGTCCGGTTTTTAATTAAACCCAGAGCTCCCAGAACCACTTACGGCGGATTATTTTCCCTCACTTCACTCTACTGGAGTCGCGGGGTGCTTGTGAAGAATTGGCCGGGATGCTGGCTTTCCCCTTCAACTGTTATACTTAATGCACCCGCTTCCTACGGACGCCAAGACACCCATTGCTTACGAAGCCCCTTGCAAGAGAGACAGCAGTTTTTTTGCGGATATTTTCTAGCGAGAGGATGAACTGCACCGCCAGCCCGTGTCTCGCCCCCTGCTTTAGGGAATTGCTCGAAGAATTCCGCAACCGAACACAGACTGCGAGCGTCGATAAGGAGAAGAATGCGCATTTATTCATCATTGTTATCGTTGTATTCTACGCCGCTATCGCCATGGCCCTGCTACTTGCCTACATCAAATCCAGGAAGCTCGAGAATAAAAACGACCCTTACCACATCTATATTAAGAAAAACTGGAACGTGGCAGAGGGAGCCAGAGCGCTCGAGTCGGACCGCGATAGCGTGGAGATCGAGCAGCTGCTGAACTGACTGGGAGAGGCAGGCTGAGCCACACCGCGCCGCCGGTGGACACTCGGAAAGAACAGCGAGGGCTCCTCCTCTGCGTGCTCGACATTACACGGTACATGTTTCTTCTTTTCAGCCAGTAAACAAATAGTGTACCAGTAACTGTGTACAATCTCGGCCCATCACCGCACCCCTAAATCGGAATCGAGCCTGGAAGGGAACAGCTGGAGAAACTGACGTCCAGGAGTCTTGAAGGCAAACGGGGGAGTGAAGACCAAAGAGAAACTGTCGGGATCATTTTTACGCTTGCTGATTTGTTAAAATGTCTGTTCATTTTAAACATAGGCATTACTTTTGTACAACTTGTTTTTGTGTACTATTTTGGTTATCGATGGGTAATTTTAGAAAATCTTAATCTTTAATAGATTTCAGTTCTAACGTATTTAACCAAATATGTACATAAACGCTAGCTTTAAAATAAGAGGAACAGCAGGGATTTTTCTGTTTTCTATAATCATACATCATATTTTATATTCAAATATTAATTTGTATTTTAAGTTATTTATGTGAAATTGAACATTTCATACCTAAATTGTGTATAATGTATAAAACGTACAGTATGTTACAATTTAAAAATAAAGCGTAAAATTCCATTTTTGATTATTCCTAATAATCCTTTAAATTAATATTGTTTTACATTTATACAGCGCTTTTCTCACTACTCAAAGCGCTCTCCGCGCTGGGAAGATTTGGAAGGCGAACCCATCAACTACTGCAAGCTACCCGCGCTAAAATTAGTTGTTTATACATGGTCGAGTTGAAGAATATAAACAATGTTATCTTTTAAAGCAGTTTTTAAAAACGTATTCATTTATATTTAGACTTAAGGAAGTTTTAGGAACATGAACAGCAATGAATTCAGTTCTTCAAAGGGCTCCACCCAAACTTATGTTTTGTCCCCAAACCGTTAAACGAGCTGACGGGTGGTTGGCCACACTGCTCCAAGTATTCTTATGTTGAATTAGCTCAGGAAGGTCCACCTCTTCACAGATTACTTTTGAACTAGATCACCAGGCCTAAGAAGCTACAATATTTTATGTCTAGACCACAGTATGAATTTAAAGGGATCATTTACATAAGATCAGGGAACACAGTTTTAACTTTGTCCACATTCATCTGTCCTTTTCATTGTTGACCTTGGATATGATTTAGAAGGTAAAGCTAAAATGCAAAGCGGCAGGTAATTTTTTTTTTTAATAAGACTTCTAATGATTTTTTGCCTATAATGTTCTGGCCTGATGTGGTCCACTGTCACTGTGTTATCAATGCAGTACTTTGTTGTAGTTAGCTAAAATACTTTTACACAATTTATTTTTTTAACTTCTATTGTCCATTATAGCACCATAGTGATCTGTTTGCTGACATCAAGCTGGCTTACTATCACTTCACGGGTGTGTTGCCACCTGATTGAGATAATGTCACTGCAATCTAATCTAGCATTTTCTGTGTTATTTCTTTCTTGGAAATCTAACCATTCACTTGAGTACAAATGTAACTAAAAGAGTGCAAATATACCTGGTGTGGCTGATTTGGTTACATTGTGGAAATTTCAGAGAAAGGAGACATTGTTATTGTTTTCAAAAACTTGAGTAGTCAGTTTTATTTTTTTCCTACTGATTCATAATTTTTTTTCTTTTTATTATAACTTGCGCATTGCACGAACCTTATACCGTGTATGAATGCACAACCTTTCTAACACAGAAGCAGGGTTTACCTTAAATGCAACAGGTATAAGTGATGAACATTCATTCATTTCCAGCTTCCGTACATTAAAATCTCTGTATAATTTATTACTGTAGACCTTTTTAGGGACTTAAAGTGCTTAAAGAACATAATGATGATACAAGCTGAACATGCACAGCCTGGGTACAATCAATGTGGAATTTGTCTGTGCTTCTCTGCTCCCAGTTCTTTCCAGGTAATCTCCTGTCTTATCCCTTAAAGGAAATGTTACCTGAATATTTGATGAATTTGTGTGACTAAGTGTGTCCATGTGTTAGGCCTATTGTCACTATAGTATGTCTCTAAATTCCCAGGACCCTGTGATGGAATAGTGGTGCTCAGACAGTGGATAAATGATTTATTCCAAAGAAGTTAATGAAAAAAATTAACAAACTATAAGTTAGAAGGTTGTATTGCTCAGGGGATATTGCAAAATCCAAATCATTCAAAGCAAAAGAGAAATTTGTTATTAGGTATGTTTTAAAATGTTAATTATGACATACCTGCCATTATATTTTGGAAAAATTTGTTCAGTTCATCATAGTTATAGAAATTAGAGACCAATGTCATATTCCAGTCTGATATCAGCAATTGAAGTTTTAATGGTTGGGGGAGACTTGCTACATTTTGTGTGTATGCTTTTCTCTCCAAAGCCTACCTGGTAAACTGACCCTGATGACCACAGGATTTCATTACTACCACTTTCATTTCCAGAGTTCTTTTACTCCCTTAATTACATGTCTGTTTACAAACCTAATTACTAATTTTTTTGCTAAAAATTATAATTATACTTTCTTGTATTAATAACATTCATCAGAGATTTCAAAGATTTGAAAATTCTTAGGTGTTAAATGTATGTTCTCACTACAATGTTTGTATGTTATTTTAAAACAATAAACTTTTTAGTTAGGGCTTCTCTCCTAAACAGTTTTTTGTGCAAGTGTCAGATAGAACAGACACAGGTACAAGTGATAACTACACTTTCATTTTTTATGCAGCTGGACAAAGAGTTGCAAAAGCAAATACATTTTACATAAAATGCTGAACTGGCAAACAGTTTAATCTGTTATAGAAATGTAAATATTACTATAATTCTGATTATGAAGTCATTAGTAATCGTGGGTGGCTTAGTGACAGCATTGCTGCTTAACAGTGACTGAATTTGAATCCCAGTTTAGCTACTTCCGTGTGGAGTTAGTGCATTGTTTTCCTTTAATGTGTTTGTTTTTTCTAGATAGTCCAGTTGTTCTTCTACACCCCAAAAATGTGCAGGTTGGGTTTATAACAATTCTGGGTGGGCACATTCTGTGAACCTTGGTATTTACCCTCATTGTGCTGGGATAAGCTCACACCCTTGCCATTCTGAATTAGATTAAGAGGGCTCAGTAATGGATTGATGGAAACATCAGGTACAAGGCAGTAGCCAAATCTAGATACAGTAAATTACAGTTAACTGCAGTACAGTAGATATTCATGCACACTCCAATACTGGGCACGTTAACCTAACACATTTTTTGGTAAATAGGAGATAGGCAGTAATCAAACCCAGTTTTGTGGAGCTGTGAGGTAGCACCATGCCACAGTGGTGCCTGTAAAACCAATGTGAATGCCGTGCTGAACCCTTTCCTGGCCAGGATGCTCTTAATGGAAGGAGGCATAAAACAGCGGAGATGGGGCAGAATCCACATCCCATGCAAAGGAATAAATCATTAGACAGTATGGAGGCGCTGGGATATGAAAAGTAGTTCATCCCCAGTACAATAGAAGGCAGTGCTCCACTGGTGGATCCAGTAAACATGCCTGCAAGGGTTTATGGGAATCACAGTCTTGTCTGGGTCTTTGGGTGCCATCAGGGGGCACTGCAGGGAGGAGGACTCCCTGTTTCAGGAGGCTTCCCTCAGGCTATGACCTGTTACTGGAAGTATTCCAAGGTCTGACATAAAAGCGAGCTGTCCAACCTGCTCTGGTAAGTGTTTGTATGGAGGCAGAAGGCAAAGCTCACCTGGAGGAGGAAAAGGAGGAGTAGTTTATTGAAAGGCTGTGGAATTTATCTGTAAAAGAAGGTGTTTTGTGCAATAAAAATCTTTATTTTGTACCTGGAACTGCTTAGTGTTGTGTGCCTGGAGTTTTGGGGCTCGGTGGCACCCCATGTCTTTTACACCAATAGTAAACAAACATTGTAGCTTTCATTACAGTTGCCAAAGTCATAATGTTATAAAAACTTTTTTTTTTTGCTCCTTAAATATTAATTCATTTACATAATGAGCAGTATGGTGGTCAGCATTTAACACTATTGTCTTTCAGCTCCAAGAACCTATATTAATTTCCTAGTTCTCCCATAGTTTGCATGTTTGTCCCATATTTCTGTGGTTTTCTCAGAGTATTCCATTGCCTCTAACATTCAAAGATATGTGTGTATTGGGTTTCAATTGTCTTGTGATAGCTCTGTCAACAGTGGTTCCTGCCTTATAGCAAATCCAGTCAGAAATCAGAATTGTCTCCATCATCTAGCTACTACTTAATATGCAGATTTGAAAAATGGAAAGATAATTGACATTATTGTCTGCACTGGTTAAGGAATGGAAGCAATTTTAACTCTGGAAGGCTTCACTAGTCATAAAACATACCCAAATTCTTAACATGTGAATGCAGATGTACTGTAAATGCTTATTTTGCGGTTAGGATATGCTATATTTCTGTCTCCTATATTCATATTTGGGGAAAAAAAAAAACATTTGGAATATGTGTAGAAATTAGATGAGTTTTGGTTTGATTTAAATAATGAAAATCTCAGCCTGAAATAACTCAAAAGGGATGCACATTTTGCATAATATTATTTAGGAAAATTAAGTACAATGAAGACTGAATCTTTTTATTTGACTCAAAAATGTATTTCCTAATGATATGGCTGAATGAAAAAAAAAACTTTATTGTTTCTTAGAACAATATACTGGTTTAAAAAAGTATATATAAAAAAAGTTTCCACATACTTGTCAATGTATTTTAAAAGGAAATACAGTAGTGAGTATCCTACTGGTCTGTACCTTTCTGTGTTCAAATCCAATCTAAAATCCATCTTTTAAAGCTGCTTATCCAGAACAGTTTTGCGGGAAAGCTAGAATCTATTTCAGCAGGCAATGGGCACAAGGCAGGAGCAATCCCTGGACAGTGTGCCGGCCAATTGCAGGGTGAACACGCAAAGACATCTTCTGGCAGGGGCTAGTTTAGCATTGCCAATCCAACTAACCTGCATGGCTTTGGACTGTGGACGAAACCCCACTGGGACATGGGGAAAACATGCAAACTCCCTGCAGGGAGGCACCTGGGGATGTGAATCCCAGTTTAGTTGCTGCAACGCAGCAGTGCTACCACTGCACCGCCCTGTGTTCAAATCTCTTTCCCAATCACTGTCCATGTGGATTTTGTCATCCTATCCATGTCTCTGTGATTTTTCATCTGGGTTCTCTGATTTTGCTCCTATTTGCTCCCATATTCTTAAAGACATGGAAGTTTGGTTGACTGGTGATTCCAACTGAGCCTGTCACTGTGTGAATGTGATTGTGCATTTGAATAGGCCCTGCAATAGACTATCTTCCTTTTCAAGGGCAGGTTTCTGACTTTTAGCCACTTCTGCCAGGATAGGTTGCTAGTGCCACATGCCCTACCCCAAACCCTGAATTGGATTGCATGGCTTTGGGTTTGTAACCTTTTTTCATAGATCAATGTCCACTTTATTAGATGTTCACCTGTGCTTCCCATGTAACTGTTGTGGACTATGGCCGGCCAGTCATCCCGGCCAATACCCCCAGGCCGCCAGATGGAGCCCTCCCTGCAGCATGGAGGTGCCCCGAATGCCAGCCGGGAATCATGGACATTGGAGTTTTCCTTCACAGCCCTGCTGGATGCCCTGGGGGCCACCAGAGGACACTGCAGGGAGGCCCAGGGACTATTATTTGCCCTATAACCTGGACATACGGCTTAGTCACAGCGACAGGGGAAATGACGTACTTCCGGGATGAAGAAAAAGAGTTTTGATCTGACCCGGAAGTGATAAGAATCACATGGACTGAGAGGATCAGAAACACTTCCGGGTCAGGGAAGACAGATGAGCTGATTAGGGAGGAAGGGGGACAACGCATCTTGGAGAGGAGGATTGGTTATTGTATTGATTTGTGTAGTGATTATTGTATGAGTATTGTGGAATGTAGGGTGCTTTGTGCACTTATTAGTTATAATAAAGGCAACTATTGGACTTTTATCTGGTGTCTGGCGCCTGGTCTGAACGTTCAAGGGGACGACAGCGCCCCCTATCTGTCACACTGTCTAATCAGTCAGTGGAAGCCTTAAATGAGCAGAGAGTGATTTTTAAACCCAAAAGGCAGGCACCAACCTCCCATACAAATGGCCAATCTAGTGGATTATGGTTAGCAATCAACAACTGATATGAATGATTCAGATCCAGCAACCTTGCTTGGGTTGTCACTACTTAAGCATCACAAATACATATTGTGAAAAGGTCACAACCAAAACCAAAAATCAATCAGCAGTACTCCCGTGGTCAGAAACAAACTAGAGATTAAAATGGGTTGACAAAAGTTGATAAGAACAATTGAGAGTAACAGGCAGACAGGCAGCTAACAGCTGAGAGCAGCGGTGACAAAAAAGGCATATCATACTTAGTCAAAAGTGCAGGTTCTTCTCTTTTCTGTAAAAAAATATGTGAATTAGTAAAATGCTAGTATTCAATCCATACAGCCTTCTATCCAAGGAGTGGTGGCATTGGGCTAAGAAACACAAATATGGTAGAATATAATACAATCTCTAAGAGTCTATGGACAAATACTTCTGTTGTCAATAATATAGGATGGTTTAACGGTAAGGTGTGTTTTTGTGGCACATTATTATTTGTGGCACAATGCCTGAATGCCACATTATGTCTAAACATTATTACTGATCAAATGTATTCTTAAAAAAAATTGCAAATGTGTTTTTGTTTCTTTTTTTTAGCAGGTCAATACTAGAAAAGTCCTAGAATGGTTCCAAAAACATGGTATGAAATGTGGTGGAACAAACATTTCAGAGCAGAGATCCTCTAATTATTAATTTTCAACAACTACTGTATATAACACACTGGAGTTAACCATGGACAGGTACTATATGACACTTTTGGGTCAAAGCCCTGACAAATAAAAACTTTTTGAGTGGCCAGTAGTGGAAAAACTCACTAATTGGTCAATGGACTAGATAAAGTTTATGATTTGAGAGATGTATGGGCTAAATAATTGGTCCCACTGAGTTACTTTTAAAGTATTCATCAAGGTGCTTACTTGAGTACAAGGTGTAATGTACATACACACTGCTATATGCCACAAGCAATCTTGCTTACAGGGAAGAACAAAGTTAGTTTGTAAACACCCAGTTACCTCATTTACCAAAAAAGGGAAGCAGTTTGCAGTAATCATTGATTAGAAAAAAAATTAGAGATTTAAAATCTCTTTTACTAGTGTGTTCTAGCAGTAATACAAATGAAAGCACCTAAGATAAAATGCACAATGTACACTTACATGTTTAAAAAGGAATAAAAACAAGCTGATTAGCTCAGCAATATGTGAAGACCCTGGAGTTAATCTACTGGATCTGCCAGTTAAGTTGATTTAGGCATGTCGGAAAAAAACCCAAGAGGCAGACTGAGCCAGTATGCACTGAATGGATTAGACCTCTCAACTGACCTGGAGTGTTGCCAGGGAATTCCCCAGCAGAAGCTGGGAGAAGTTGCTGGAGATAGGATAGCCAGACAGAAAGTCCAGCTTGGTGTGGTGGAACTATAACCCTTATTAGAAAAAGCAGATTGAAAGGTATAATGGTCATGAATTAAAACAAGTACCACTGCAGAAGAACATGCATTAGCCTTGAATTAAAATTAGCTCCAGAAATGAGAAGAGTTGATTTGAGTTTCTGTTACAATTCATTCCAAAAATACTGACCGAATCAAATTAAGCAATCTTTCCCATCATTAGTGAAAACCTTGGTAAACTGAAGTCACCTTGACATGATGTTTAATAGTTACTGATGCAAAGTGGTAGTTTTTCATAAATAGCACAATATATTTATGAGCAGGGTAGGGAACAATATCCTAACCTGGCAGAAACCAAATCTGATTCATGGCAGGCTTTGGGCTGTGGAAGGAAATTCCATGCAGACACGGGGAGAACTTTGCACGGAGAGTAACCAAAGTGGGATATGGACCCTGCCTACTGGATCTGTGTGGTAGCAGTCAAGGTGATAATTCGAGGGGAGATTATCCAGAAATATGCCTAAATGTCTGTATTTTCAGCAAGTTCTACCCTTTAACCATTATGAATTGTAGTCAGTGACATGAAAAAATCAACAAAAGCATAAATAATAGCTGTAACTTTCACTATACCTGTATATGTCTAACTTCAGTTGTATTAAAGCATAGTGAAAAACATAAAAATGAAACTATACATTAGGCATGGCAAGGAAAACTGCAGGTCTTGGGAAAGTAAAAGCATGTCACCCTCATAAAATGGTACAGGCAGTCCCCTGGTTACGTACAAGATAGGGACTGTGGGTTTGTACTTCAGTTGAATTTGCATATAAGTCGGAACAGGTACATTATTTTAATTAATGCTATTGTTGACCGACTGTAACCAAGTGCTCTGCCTTGAATGATGGAGTTTCACCTCTCTCTGACCTTTTTATTATTTCTACTTTATTTTCAATGGTGATGGTTTTTCTCTTCTTTACTATATCACCAGCACTTGCATCAGATTTGTGTTTCAGAGACATTCTTGAAGGGTGAAGACAAAAGGTTAAGATGAGCTCTTCTGCACAGCACTGTCCACGTTATCACAGCAGGAAGGCACCAGTCGTCAACACGCCTGATGTACAGGGTGGTCCAGATCTAATTATGCAATTTTCATTACGCTATAACTTATTCAGTTTATTACATGGAAAATCACCTGAAAAATCCCGGACCATCGAGAAGTGTGCGAACTGATGACATGAAGAATCGTCTTCGCGCCAAACTGGAATCGTCCCTACCTAAATCATATTCATCCAGACGATCTAGATCTGCAAAATTAGATCTGCACCACCCTGTACTGACAATAGACAAGTTCCTGCCATGTGCGTAACAGTACAAGCAGGCTTGCTATTGAAAATGAATGGGGGCAGCGAGGGGCAGTTCATCACCAGCCTACCTCACAGTCACCTCCACTACAGTATGCTGCCTGCAGTGTCTGCCGCACCACCACCCCCATTCAATACGCAGCCATCCGAGGCACACTACAATGCTACCCCCCACCACCCTATTCACCCTCAATGGCCTCCGTTCAGCCACAACCGGGTCACCGCTTGCAGCATTACCAGCCACCCACCAACAATGAATGGGCAGCGAAACTGCTTGCCGCCTGGAGCCGACCAAGGGACACTACACTGCGCGAGCAGCAAAATCGCTTGGAATGTCCCCAGGCCAAAGATGACAAAGCGGCAGTTACTGAGGCACATGCGTCACAGCTGCGGCCACGTTTGTACATCGTAGGTCGGATGGCTGTAACCTGGGGATTACCTGTATTTGGAAAACTGAGTATTGGCAAAAATTGCATTTTCTGTATTTGCATTAGAAACTGTAAAGGTGACCCGAACCAAATATAACATAAAAGATCATGAGCACATTTGTTCTCAGGTCTAAATGGTCGCCAGTGTCATGCATCCTAATGAGATCAGCAATGTTGATTCAAAGACTTGCAGTCAACAGAATCTCTGATACCATCAGCTACATAGGGTGTGACTGTCATAACCTCAAAGCCAGACTGAAAGGAAGCAGATTATATCCAAGTATGTTTAGACTGTGAAGTCACTTTAAGGCCTTTTATATTGCTTTTTACGATTGAATGTATACCTGCTCATATTACAATGTCCAGCCTTTAACCGAGAGTGATTATTGAGTATTTTCAGCTTACTCCTAGAAAGTTGGATGAAAAGGATATATTAAAAATTTAAGTTTACCTACAAACTGCACTATTTAGAAGACAGGAGATAATCTTAGAAAAAGGAGGGAAAATTAATACTACTGTATAATAATAATTTATGTTGAGTTCTCTATGAGAAATGTGTGTCTAAGGGTACCTAATGTAGCCTTCAGAATGACTTATTCTCATCTGATATATGGCAGTCACACTGCAATGGACTGGCATCCTGTCTAAGGATTGTTAATGCATTGCACCCGTTGATTACTGGGTTAGGCTCCAGCTGCCCCCCAACCCTGCCTTGGGTAAGTAGATTTATAAAATGGATAGATGTGTGGCAGCCTATGAAATGTAAGACTTTTTGAGGCTCTTTCAGTTGGCAAGTGTTAGGTTAGTTGGTGATGTGATCATGGGTCTTTAGCCCAGTGATGGACTAATCTCCCTTGCTGTGCCTTGCACTCAGTGCTGCCAGGATAGTCTTCATCCTTGACACCCTGAATTGGATTAAGCAGATTTCAGAATGTTATTTCTGTATCGTTACACTTGTCTAATGCAGAATTTACACCAAAATGGTGCATGAAACCTCCAAAATGGATTAGAAGAGTTGTCAGAATCATACATTTGAAAATAATTAGTTTTCTTTATTAATTTCTCTTGTATATTTTTTTATATTTTCAGGAGCATTGTAATTTTAATCAGGTATTAATATTTCATAGTATTGCATGATTCACTTGTTCAAAATTGACTGTAACCTGCTGCTACATGGTCAAGAATGCAAGATGCTCCATTTTATCCTGAGAGTAATGGAAACAAGGCAGGAAGCAGCCCTGAATTATTAAGTGGCTAAAAACATAAAAAAAATAGTGCCAAAAAGCCAATCTAGACTAACTTGTATAGGGTGGTCCAGATCTAATTATGCAGGTTTCATTATGCTATAACATATTAAGTTTATTACATAGAAAATCACCAGAAAAATCCCGGACCATCGAGAAGTGTATGAACTGACGACATGAAGAATCGTCTTCGCGCCGAACTGGAATCATCCCCGCATAAATCAAAGTCATCCAGACAATCTGGATCTGCATAATTAGATCTGGAACACCCTGCACAAATACATCACACTGATTATGGATTATCATACTCCTGCAATCAATGGGCATTAACAAGATATTTCTTTACATTGACATGCAAAGCAACCTCCAAAATGAAGAACAGTAGATGACAGCTGTTTCTGTTTCTACTGTTGGGTTTAATTACAATTTAAAATTTTGCTTACATTCTAATAGGCTTTGGAGATCTGTGCATTTTCCTAAAATTTCAGTTATTCAGTAAATTTCCTGGAATATTGTATTGTGGCTTAAGAATACATTCATCCCAGATGATATTTACATATTCAAATCATTTTATTTTGGGTTTATTCTGAATGCTCTGGTTTCCTTGCTCAATAAGAAGACATTCAGGTTAGATCATTAGGTGGCTCTATTCTGGCCATGTGTTAATATATATGCTGTGGTCTGGAGTGACTTTCTGTCCCAGAATGGTTCCTGCCTTGCATCAGTGCTCTCAGTATAGGTTCTGGCTCCACATGTGCTACATTGGAATAAATAGGTTAATAAATTGAATGATTTAATGAAAAATATACACTTGATACCTGGGTGTAAAATGTGTTACTGCCCCAAATTAATCTCATACACACATCTACTGCACAAGATGGCTGAACAAAACCACAGTACCTGGACAAAAAAAAAAAAAAAAAAAAATACTCTGGAGCTGTAATTGAGCAAGTACAGGCTCAAGTAAATTATTATGTGTACATACTACATAGTCTGCATATATGTATATATAGTCACACATGTGTGCCAGATGGTCATCTTCCATGCTCACTTAAAGTAAGTAATATCACCCCCGGGCAAGAGGGGGCGCTGCCATTAAAAGACTTGTCTCCTTCTTCCCTAACAGCCTGGGGATACCCTCGAGGGCATTGAGCCGAAAGAAGCCCCACCCCTTCTGGTTCTCATCATATAAGAGCAGAGTGACCACAGTGATAATTGTCACATTCTGATGTGGACCCGGCTGAAATATACTGGAGCCTGTTTTGTTTCCAGCCTTGTGAAAAAGAAGATGTTCGTTTCTTTTTGAGCAGCACAAGAAAAGTGACAATTTTCGTTATTTTGTTGCTATTATTTGTGAAAATAAAAGAAGTTTTGTAGCCAGCTGGCACCACAATCTCCCTCTCGACTTACGATCACTTCCTTGCACTGCTACTATTAGGGAATCCATTCCCGGGAATTCAGGAATCCCGGATGTCATTCCCGGGAATCCTGGGCTCCCAGGGATGTAACAGTGCACGGGCATCTCACATGTGAATGTTTTTAGAACGACTGACACTTATTTTTAATAAAACTACTGCAATATGTTGACACCAAGACTAACCTTATCTACAAGCAGCTCATGCTGTCATATAAGTACATGTATCTAGTTAGTTTTGGTAATAAGAGCGAAGAAAGCACAACGTGTCCAGTGTGCGGTCGTCCAGGCGAGAGCGCACCTTCTTGCAGAGTACGCCAGCTGCTAAGAAAGCACACTCTGCCTCCACTGAAGTAGGCGACACAGTCATCAGATACTGATACACTTGTTCTAAACAACGCCCGTGCTTGCCGTTGCTCTGAAACACCGCCATTTCAGCTTTTACTGATGCATCCAGTTTCTTGTCATCATTCTGTGATGGCAAGTTTCTTGGCACAGATAATGCAGATGCAACAGACTGATGCATTGCAATTTCAAGTTGCTGTTCAAAGCTGTTGTCTGACAGATGTCAATGAAGTCTGCCCCGTCCCGGCATTCGTGAGCTGCAGAATGCAGACTCCTCCCAGTCCACTGTGCTCAGTCTTCGTGGGAGCCGGGAGACTGACTGCTGCTGGTCTGTTGTTGACTGAATTATTCGGAAACACACTACACCATGGGCCAAAAAACCGTGCCACTTAATTATTTTCTATAACTATGACTCTGTTATTTCTTGATCAATTTTTACACTTTTACACGCTATATATGCGAGCTTGGCCGTTCCCGGTTTCCAGGGAATTACAGCAGTTTCATTCCCAGGAATGCGGGAATGAAAAATGTCCGGGAATGGATTCCCTAGCTACTATATATATATATATATATAATGCAAACTTGACTCACTCACTTAATGAACAAAACACTATTTGCCCTGTAGTTAAAAGGCTGAAATTGTGCAGGATGGTACATCTAGGGCACTGGGAATCCACTAGAAAAGAAAATTTTGATATATCAATATTTAGGAGTAAAAATCCCCCTACAGTTCAAAAAATTAAATTCCCCAAAATCTGAAAAATGCATTGACGGACTTGGTTGAAATTTGGTGATGTTATAGAAAAGGAAAATTAGCTAACACATAAGCTTTTTTTATTTTTGAACATTTATTAATATTATTTCAACGTATGTGCTCTGAGCTGCAATGAGAGCATGCTTTATGCAAATGAAGGATGCAGCAGAAGTCATTGACAGGCCACATGAATACCACCACTAACCAATAGTCATTTAAGGTACAGTTGGTTACATTTCATTTGGTTTTCCAATTGGAGCACAGGTAGGTGAAGTGACTTGCTCATGGCCACACAGTGTCAGTAGCAGGATTTGAGCCCACAACCTCAGGGTTTGAAGTCGTTGGTCCAAAGCCGTAACCAATACAACACACTGTCTGCCAACAGTATTAGCCTTTGTCTAAAAAAAAAAAAATACCAACATTGTTTACAGACAAGTACTTAGTTAACATACTATTTCTGATAACCAACAGCACTATAACTGATGCCTATTGTCTTATGCGATTTCCCATGCAAAGTTGGGCAATACAGCTAGTAAAATGTATGCACTTGTAAGTATGTCACTTTTGCAACTCAATTGCATATGCATGTAACTCATAATAATATTCTGGGCTGTTTGCTGGGAACGTCTGGCAGAGGAACCGGTCAGAAAGATCTTTAACTGCCACCTCCGGCAGAACTTCAACCTCATTCCAAGGGAGGCGAAGGGCATTGAGTCTGAATGGGCCATGTTCCGAGCCTCCATTGTTGAAGCAGCAGAACGGAGCTGTGGCCGCAAGGTTGTTGGTGCCTCTCGTGGCGGCAATCCACGAACCCGGTGGTGGACACCTAAGGTTCGAGAGGCCATCAAGCTAAAGAAAGAGTCCTATTGGGTCTGGTTGACCAGTGGGACTCCAGAGGCAGCTGAGGGGTACCGGCGGGCCAAGCGTGTGGCGGCATCGGCTGTTGCAGAGGCAAAAACTTGGGCATGGGAGGAGTTTGGGGAAGCCATGGAAAATGACTTTCGGTCGGCACCGAGCAGGTTCTGGCAAACTGTCAGGCGCCTCAGGAGGGGAAAGCGGTGCTCCACCAACACTGTGTACAGTGGAGATGGGGCCCTGCTGACTTCAACTGTAGACGTTATTGACTGGTGGAATGAATACTTCGAGGATCTTCTCAATCCCACCAGAATGTCTTCCTTAGAGGAAGCAGAGCTGGAGGACTCCGGGGGGGCCCGTCCATAACGGGGGTTGAGGTCGCCGAGGTAGTTAAATAGCTCCGAGGTGGCAGGGCCCCTGGAGTGGATGAGTTTCACCCTGGGTTCCTCAAGGCTCTGGAAATTGTGGGGCTGTCCTGGTTGACACCTCTCTGCAACATCGCATGGACATCAGGGGCAGTGCCTCTGGATTGGCAAACCAGGGTGGTGGTTCCCCTTTTTAAGAAGGGTGACCGGAGGATGTGCTCCAACTATAGGGGGATCACACTCCTCAGCCTCCCCGGTAAGGTCTATTCAGGGGTGTTGGAAAAGAGAGTTCGGTCGATGGTCAAATCTCGGATTCAAGAGGAACAATTCGGATTCTGCCCTGGCCGTGGAACACTGGACCAGCTCTACACCCTGGCCAGGATCCTGGAGGGGACATGGGAGTTTGCCCAACCAGTCCACATGTGTTTTGTAGATTTGGAGAAGGCATTCGACCGTGTCCCTTGAAGCATCCTGTGGGGTGTGTTCCAAGAGTACGGGGTTACAAGGCTCGTTGTTACGAGCCATCCAGTCCCTGTACAGGAGGAGCAGAAGCTTGGTCCGCATTGCCGGTAATAAGTTGGACTCATTTCCTGTTGAGGTTGGACTCCGCCAGGGCTGCCCTTTGTCACCGATTCTGTTCATTAGTTATATGGACAGAATTTCTAGGCACAGCCAAGGAGGGGAGGGGGTCTTTTTTGGTGACCTCAGAATCTCGTCTCTGCTATTTGCAGATGACGTGGTTCTGTTGGCTTCATCGGACAGTGACCTCCAGCTCTCACTGGAGCGGTTCGCAGCCGAGTGCGAAGCAGCGGGGATGAGAGTCAGCACCTCTAAATCCGAGGCCATGGTTCCCAGCCAGAAAAGGGTGGAATGCTCTCTCCGGGTTGGGAGCACAGTACTGCCACAAGTGGAGGAGTTCAAGTATCTCGGGGTCTTGTCCACAAGTGAGGGAAGAATTGAGCGGGAGGTTGACAGACGGATCGGTGCGGCATCCGCAGTAATGCGGGCTCTGCAACGGTCCGTCGTGGTGAAGAGAGAGCTGAGCCAAAAGGTGAGGCTGTCGATTTACCATTCGATCTACGTTCCTACCCTCACCTATGGCCACGAACTTTGGGTAGTGACTGAAAGAGCAAGATCACGGATACAAGCGGCCGAAATGAGTTTTCTCCACTGGGTGGCTGGACTTTACCTTAGAGATAGGGTGAGGAGTTCAGTTATCCGGGAGAGACTCGGAGTTGCAATTTTAATTTTGTACACCTGAATTACACTTGTACACCTGTTTTCACCCATTGTTTGGAAAAGCAAAACAACCATTAATAAATAGCTCATTTGGACTCTCAAAACTAATGGTGGTAACCTAGTTTACATATTGCCATACAATGGCCTGCATCACACTTGCCAATAATTTCATTCAAAGTAAAGTTTTTTAGTTAGCCAATGAAAGGTGTCATTTTGCTAGACTTTTTATTACATGCAAAACAACCATTAACAGATAGGCCATTGTCTCTCATAAAACCAATGGTCTTGAAATAGTTTACATACATGTTGACAATGGCTTATATTATATTTTTGTTTTTACATGCATGTGAATGTGTACAATGTGCAAATTATTATGTAAACTAAAGTCAGGTCTTTTTAGACCATAAGAAGTTTCACAAATGAGAGAAGACTATTCAATTCCTGAAGCTTGTTTAGTTAGATAAGTTGTTACTGTATCTCATTTAGATACTTTTAAAGAGGATTTTTTTTTAATTCATCATCTTCTTTCCTTGTTTGTGTGGATGCTGTTTAATCTGAATTGCAGTATGTTTTACTTTAGTGTTTCAGAACCATGTAACACAAAGTTGATTGGTGATTTCAGAAAACGTTTACTTCTCGAGTACAACTTTGCTTTTTTTGATCTCTATCTCTAGAATTCTTTCAGATTTTGACTCATGGTATAGTTCTTCTTTAGCAACTTAGGTGCCTGTCTGAAAGAAATCAATCATTCTGATTTATGAGGCATTAAAAATGTAAAAAAATCACTCCTATATTGCAAATTCATATAGCCCATACATAAAAGAAGTTCTAAAAGAATTATACCACTAGAACAAGCATGGTTTAATTAGTAAATGCACAAAATATGAAGTTGGGACTTTGAACCAAACCATCAAAAATATCCATTTCATCTGGATTATTAAAGAGGAAGTGTTAATGAGTGACAAAATGGCAAACAAGATTTTCTAGGTCAGCCATCATTTCTGGAACAAGAGACAACCATTCATTTGTTCCACACTCATTTGTTCCACACATGCCAAACCATCTGCGGGTCAGCAGGGTGTCAGGTGGTCCTAGTTTCATTGTGGATTTGAGTAGGAATTATCCCAAAGCAATGGATCAAACTGCTGTGAAATCAGGAGTCAGTCTCACAGACACAGTTCCTGGGAAGTATGCTTTGTGTGTCTGTGACAAACCACGGAGGATAAGCAACATCCGTGCAACATCAGAGGAGGAACAAGATGTGCAAGTAATATTTATGCATCCTCAAAGTCCCTTTAAGGCTTACATTTGGTCCAAGAGTAATGATATCTATTGGGTCCCTCTTGTGATTATACTGAAGATTACTGATGTACCACTTACATCAATGGGCAGGCAGCATAAACCTCCAAACGATGTGGAAAAGGACATCTGTGCATTTTTCAGACTCATACATTAAACACAATTTCTTTGCAGTACGTTTAAATTCTAGTACTGGGATTAGCAGACTATGGCAGAATAAAAACATTGACTACGTAGATATAAAAAACATACAGTATGAATTCACTGATTCTTTTTTATAATTTTATTAACAAATCTGTGGTTATATTATAAGTGATATGTCTTTGTACTTTGCATTTCTCTTTGTAATAAAACACGACATGCTTAATACCTCAGTAAATATAGTATATATAACTCATATATTCATATTTTGTGCATTAATTTAACCAAGCTCTTTCCAGTTGTATAACTGCCAGCCAGATCTTGGAGTCAGGCCAGGTCCAGCCTCATTCTCCTATCAGGTGAAAGCCTATTGGACCTAAATTGGATCTTCAGAGTAGCAACAAGTCTGTGGTCAGAATTCACAAACTGGGCACTTCTGTAGACCCTGCAGTACTGTAGGAGCCTCCGGCATCTTCCCCCAAGGATGTGATCAGCCTCCTTCACCGCACTACCAGTACTGGAGTACTATGTTCAATGATGCACCTCAAGGCACTGGAACCAGGATCCAGTAACACGCATCCTCTGACCTTTTGCAAAGTCAAGGAACATGGAGCCACTTTTACCATGGTCACCAGACCCATGGGGACTAACACAATCCGGACAGCCAGCCCTCTCAGTGCCAGTGTTCGCATTGAAGTCACCCATGACCAGAGGAGTGTCACCTCACGGGCACCCATCAACCACCAACTGAAGTTGTGAATATAATGTCTCCCTCACTCGAGACATCATCGGTCTGAGCATACACTGAGACAACAGATAAGACACACAGAGAGTGCCTTAATCTGATCCTCATAATACGCTCATTGAAAGGAGTGACATCGGACACCATTGGAAGGAGCTGATTCACCATAGCATTGGCTTCTCCCTTAGTATGACAGCCATCAGAATGACCAGACCAATATAAGGTGTACCCACCTACAGAGATCTGGCCAGTCCCAGGTCTGCACACCTCAGAAAGTGCCACCATTGAAATGTGGAGTTTACGAAGCTCCTCCAACAGCAGAGGAAGATGATCATCATGCTGAAGAGACCAGTCATTCCACACGCCTACCCAAATGGGCCGCCTCAATAGGGACCTAAGTGCTGCCATGCAGAGTGGGTGACGCCTCAGCACCCCACCAGTTCTGATCCTCAACAAGCCTGACCTCATTGACTCTCTAGTGGTTTTGCATCTTCCGGGGATGAGGCTTCTGAGGGCTTTCCCCCATCCCCTTCATAATACGAGCAGCCTTCCTTAGGGCGGCTACTGCAGAGCTACTCCCGCGAAGAGCAGAAAGGAGTCCTTTCTGCTATTTTGGAGCTGTATTAAATTTTTTATGGTTGCTGGAGTGCCAATCCTGCCAACAACCCATAGGTTTTCCCTTCAATTTGGAGGACCACTTGCAGGGCCGGATGCAGTTTAACGTCATACCCAGGCACCTAGTTACTAAGAACTAAGACATGATTAATATCTTTCAAAATTTAAAAGCTCTGATGTGGTTTAGTGTAGAGATATATAGGATGAAATTTGCTCTACAGCACCAAAGAATGTTTTAATAAAATCTGTAGAAAGCCATAAACTGACAAATATGAAATAGTGTACCAATTATGTCAGAAGTTAAGAACATTCCCTGAAAATGTCATGCATCTAGCATTACCATTTTAAACATTATGACTTAAGGAACATTGTAATTATTTAGTAGCTTGTTTTTTCAATAAAATTAGGTTCACACCTCCTTATTAATTCCTCCATATCTCAGAAACTACCAAAGACACGGTCTTAAAATTTGGCATACAACGTTTAGGGTACAACTACATTATTTCCATAAACTATGATGCTAATTGGAAATGGTTAGTCAGAAGACCTCTTTTGATTTCATGTGGATTGACAAAACAAGTCTTATGGATGGGATGTACTTTCCCCATTAACAAAACAGGATTATAATGTTCTTAAAAATAACAATGGTTTAATTAAGCACACATTGAATTATCATTATGCACATAAATAGGAAAGACAAAACCTCATACAACTGATTTTTTAAATTGAAGACCCTGTTCTCCACCTCATTTGTTGAACAAGAGTCCTGTCTTCAATTAAACAGGTCAGTCCCATGAGACTTTAAGTTTCCCTTTTATGGGCTAGCTGATAAGTCAGAAGTAACTAATAATATTGTAGCTAAAAAGCATGTCTTTTGCACATTTTGAATATGGCAACTGGAATAACTGACATGTGGATTATGCAACAAAAATAAATTCAGATTTTTTTCATGGATGGTGCATCATTTGCCACTGTACACAATGGTCACTTTGCCTTTTATAATATCAAACTTCTTTCTCTGTGATCTGCATGAAAACATGAGATTAAAAATTTTCTTGACCACCACTACAAAGTACTTGGTCTAAGTAGAATATAACAAATATTTTTTGGTGGAGTACTTGATTAAAGAGTACTTTTTTTTACTATTAGAAGATCGAAAAACGTGACTATTCCCTTTATTTAAATGGCTCACTCTGAAGCTGCAGACATGTATAATATCGTTTATTTTCTTTTACTGAAAAAATCTTCCACGTTTTTGACCTGGGGCACCTCTGAATTTGATAATTGGCAGCTGCTTAAAGAAAATAAGCAATTTAGGTTTTGAAATGAAGGCAACACATTTATGTCCCAGTAGTAACTGCCTACTAATTAGCAAAGGGACTGGAATGACAGGCTGCAGCTCTCCAGGACCGGAGTTTGAGCATCATGCTCTAGAGCAGTGTTTCCCAAACTCGGTCCTGGGGACCCCCTGTGGCTGCAGGTTTTTGTTGCAACCAGCTTCTGTTATTAATTGAACTCCTGGGCTAATTAAGTGATGTGTTATTTCCCAAGTTCTGTTTTTAGGGAACAATACAGAAATTAGGAAACTAAGTTTGCTAAAAAAAAAATATATTAAAATGTACCAAGCAGTTATATGGGAATAATATATTCTTTTTCTTTTTAACATTATTTTCATCTTGATTTTCATTCTACTTTTCAAGGTGTTCTAATTGTTTAATTAATTCATTATTTACTAATTAGTGGGTCTGACGCTAAAGTAGTTGCAGCCTTTGATTGTTCAGTGTTGTTTGCCTGGGTGTTTGTTCTGCTCATTTTCAATTGTGATCAATAAGATACAACGAAGGGGAAAAACTGCACAAAGAAAGGGCAAAATATAATGAAATCAACAAAAGAGAGTTAAGCATTTAAATCTATAGCAAAAGCAGAAATATTTCTAAATGTCTTATAAATGTAAAAATAATGCTGCTGTGCTTTTCTGAATGTAGAATAAAAGAAAAATAATCCCAGCTAATTCATTAAATTAAATGAGATCAGTGTTATCAGGTGTTGTCACTGATTAGGAATCTGGTTGGAACAAAAACCTGCAGCCACAGGGGGTCCCCAGGACCGAGTTTGGGAAACACTGCTCTAGAGGTTATCTTCTTACACTGAGGGCGCCCAATCGCTTCACAGTTGGTTAGATTTTGTTTGCAATCCTAAAACTTCTACCAAGGAGCCAGAAAGGCTGTTGTCGCCGGCAAGATTCGAACAGTGACAGCGCGCCACACACACCTAGATAAAGCTCCAGAAGCTTAACATTGTAAGGTACAAACCAAACGTGTCATCTTGATTTTACTTAAAAATCCTTGCCAAGACAGAGACCGTATAGATTTTTTCTCCCTACGCATCTGCTCTTGGTTAGTTCAAAGTATCATTTCTATTAATATAAATAAGGTCTGCTTGGATCTGTGCCAATTCATATGCCATATATTATATTCTCAAATAAAACACTAAAAAACAACCAAAAAAATTGGAACCAGCTCATTTTTTATTTATAAGCTACCACGCTAACAAACTAGAAAAAAAAACGGAATCGAGTAGGCGCGTTAACGATGCGCGCCGCGATTGGCTGAAAACAATGGAGTCATATGACGTAGAAATTTCCGGGTTTTCTCGTTTTCCCGGAAGGTGTGAGGTTACTCTCGGTCAAATCTTATAGCGTGAAGCCAGCCTTGTGAGCAGACAGCTGTCGGCGAATGGTTAAAATATAGGTAAGGAAATGCTTGAGGCGTCTTAGGGGGTAATCATTTTTTTACGGATACGTCATTATTTCATGTTTTAAGAATTGTGTTTTGAAATGGAGAAGTGAAGTTGCGAATTGGTATTGGCCGTACCGGTCAGCTGTTGCACACCAGACAGCCGCGAGGTCGGGCTATCGACTGCACGGCTATTGTCCCGGTTGGAAAGGTATGGGCTCCAGCATCATGTCTTACATGTGTGTATTATTCGGGAGGAGAAGAAGTAGTACGGGGGAAAGGTTAAGCAATCAAAAGTACTCCTTGCTGTCGGAATTGCTCAGAGAGCTTTACATACGTTCATTAGCTTATCTGTCATTCATAAAAAGACAGATAAGCTACCACGTTGCATTATTTGCTATCTTTATTTGTTCAGTGACTATATGGTTTTTAACACATCTCACCTTCATCATTAATATGCGCTGATATTCCACATACTTCAGATTCGCCCATTATATTTAAATCACGTATTCTTTACCAAATTATATGAGCACGTGCTTGATTTCAGTGCGACTGCTGCTTTAATTCATCTGAGCCAGAGTGAAGAGAGCCAGTGGTATTCATGTGATATAGTGCAGTGCCCATTTACTATAGATACACGCCACGGTATCCGTAGTCAAATTAATTTGCAAGCTAAGAGGCTTTCAGTAAAGTATTTGTTATATGAGACATGCAGAGGCCACTTCCTTGTATTACAGTTCCAATGACAAAAGTTACAGTCACATGTGTGAATTATGTTCCTCATTTATATAATTTGTGTTCATTTTCCGCAGCAAATTTCTACACTTTTTTTTTTTTTCCAAATAAAATGACAAAAAAAAACGTAAAAGATTTCTGTAAAAAATTCAGGCTGGCATTATTTTGGCATTTGCCTTGTAGAACTGACATTTTTTTTTCTCCCTCATCTTCCCTGGTCGTCATATCATAGATGAATTGCTGGAAGAAAAGCTGCCTCTGATTTTTGAAGGAAAAAAAAATGTAGCTGATATTTAGCTATGGTCCATTCAAATCAGAAATGTCATCAACATAATACATCTCTGACACCTGCTGTGATGCTATCAAATGATACCTACTTCATACTTGTATTAATGACAATGTGGTGGGCAATATTGGTTAATGTTTTATCTCCATGTTGCTCTAAATCCTTTATTCTGTTTTTAATCAAGACTAAACAGAGTGGTAAAATAATTATAAGGATTTGCATGTGTGCTTCATATACATAATATTGCTATACCCACTTCATCAAATTTAGGGTGTGCCTGAGGATATCAGCCAGTTACAGTGTACTTAATCTGTCAGATGTTTTGAACAAAAAAATGAGATGGAACATTTGGCATCCAGTCAAAGGAACTGGCAAAATTTGTGGATGAGAAGAGTACTCTGAATAATTTGGTGCAAACAGGAATTAGACATTGGATGTTTGTGGAAAAGAGAACAATTTAACTCTGTAGTTTTCACCTGTAGGTCAATAGTGTGTTCATTATTTGTAAAAAGTAAAACCCTGTTTTATTAGATCGCACCCATGCTTTATCTGAACCTGCTTTTTCCAGGTGAGAGTGAGAACATGCCAGAGCATCAGCGGCTGTGATACCAACCTTGGATGCAATGCTAGTCCTTCTCTGAGCATTCTCTTCAGAACTAGGCCGATATATAGTTGCCTAGAGAGTAATTGCTGAGACGCCAGGGTTGCCAGCAATAAGTGGTCCATAGAGGTACAGGGTAGCTGCACTAACCACAGTACCACTTTATAAAATGTAAAATTAATCTACCCAGCTTAAGCTGAAACTTTGGACTGATTTTGTGGAACAAAGTGAGGCCCATTTTCTTAAGTGAGTCATGAAGTGCTGTTGGGCTGGAAGATGCCACAAACATGACACATTTCTAGGATTTAAGCTGGTTTTAGTTAATTGGACATATAGTATAGTATATATTACATTAAAACCACACAAAATGTTGAACTGCTTTTAAAGGGTCATATTTACAAATGTATATTTCCCAAAATGATATCTCAAGAAATGTTTTCTCTTAAAAGTTAAACCAATGGGGTGTTTTTAAAGTTTATTGTAAAGCATTAAACATAAAAGTTTAATGCTTTTATGTACATGTTGTACAATGCAGCCTCAAGCTTTAAATCAGTTGCACTACTGGCTCCTATGTTAACATCCTGATTAACCCATTTGTGACTTTGAGCAAGTGAACCTGATTATGTGTACAGGAGAAATTTTGTTATGTCAACTGAGAAATTCACATGACAGGAAGTATGTTCATACACCATATTGACCGTAGTTATGCACTAATGAAGACTTATGGAATTTGTAATGAAACTGAATAGTCATATGATCTTTTTGGCAATTTGTTTTAAAGAAGGAAAATGCTGAAAACACCATAGGGAGAACAAACATGCTTCTTTAGCCTAATTAAACAGTAATGCAGTTGGTTTAACCCAGGAAGGTGTTTTGGCTCTTCATGAAGTTAGTTGTTTCTGTTGTGCAGGGTTGTATGCCCATTCTGTTTTTTATTTTGTTTTTCCAAATTTATACATTGAGAGATTTTCATTATGTCCCATGTAACCCCTGTAATTTACTCCACATTGTGTCTGGAAGTTGACAGCTTACACTACAGCTACGGAAGAAGCTTATTCCAGCCTACAATATGTATTTGTAGGAAATCCATTTGTGTTATACATTTTTATGTTACCTATTTAAGACATCCATTATTAATACTTCAAAAGGGACTGCTTACAAAACACCCATGAAAATACAAAAATATATTTGGGAGGAGTAGAAATTCCTCATTTTAAACTCATGTATCACCTTATTTACTGGCTTATTTTGTAATGAAGAGGAAGTCTCATTGTGTAACTGTACAACATCCACAAGATAAGATATCATACTTGCCCAGTCAATATATTCCTGAAGCTTGTGTTTAGGTAAAGTTTGTAGCCTCATTGAAAATGTGATAGTTTTGCAATTACATTGCTAAATTTAATTTTAATAGTTTTATTTTTGCTACATAAACAGTGTTAAAAGTATGTAAAACACAGTTCAAAGATTAATATTTAAATAATAAATGTTTTAGATACTTGGGTTCAAAATATAGCATGAGCACTGTCTGTGCCAAATGTGCATGTTCTCCTAATTTGTGCATGAGTTTTTCTTTGGGTATTCCGCTTTTCCACCTATGTCCTAAAGACACATGTAAGGTTAACTGGTGACTCTGAGTTGTTTGCATGTGAGTGTACCTGTTTCCAAACAGTTTTTTTATTCTGGTGTCTGATGATAGATAGATAGATACTTGGTGATGCTGATGATAAAATAAAATTGCAGCATAAGATTCAGGTACAGTTTTTATCCTAGTGTTTTAAGGTAACTAAAGTGCTGCTCATACTCATACAAATGTGCGAGTGTCTGTATACTGTATCATCTGATGTTGTTTTCATTGTCTGTTGTTTGTGTTATAGTACTGTTTAATAGAAAGTGTGCTTATGTACATATGGAAGTAAACTTAAAATGCCCAGTGCTACCAGCACAGATTTCAGCTTTCCAGCATCCTGAACCAGATAAGTGGGTTAAAAAATGGATGGACACAAATGTGAACTTGAATTCCAGCTGAATTCTCCTTTGCCTTATTCACCACTTAATCAACACAGAAATATCAGAGCTTATTAGGGATGGAGTAAAGTTCTCCTATATAAACATTTCTTTAAATTTTGCAGTGTCCTTTACCATTTAGAGGCTCCTCATCTGTAGTATTAACATAGTCAATGGCCAGTTACTTAATGCTTCTCACATTATTGGCTTAAAACATCTTGGCATTCTGGCAAAACATACATTTCACAGAATGATCTATTAAAAAAACTGTTTTAAAACAAACACAACCAGTCTATTTCAAATAAGTTAAAAGATTAAAAATGTCATTTTACTGACAAATAGGATGATGTGTCAGAATGCTGAGTCAGCCTAATTTTTCACTTCTCAAAACAATACAAATTTTTTTGATGATGTAGATTTTATAAAGCCTGGCATAGAGAGACAGGAAGATTCTTGCAAATTTTCCAAATATGCTATACCTATGGACCTTGTTCTTTTAAGTCTACAAATTGCCTTTTGTCTTGGGGATGGCCCAGTATGGTATGATTACGAAACCATCACGTCAGATGATGTGGTTACCATAGTGACAAAAGGACCACATGTTGGTGATGGTATTAAAAATAGAACAGATTGTTCGAATTATCTCTGTGCAGGTTATTATTGGTCAGGCATTGTAAGAAAGTGTTTTTTTTTTTTTTTTGCTATATATAACGTGTATGTATATATGTCTGTGGGTGTAATAAATGTACTTAGTAGTAACAAAGAATAAAATGAATTAATAGGTTTGTAATGTAAGCAGTTCTTTTCTTAAGCAATTATTTCAGAGATTTATTTGACAGTGCAGGGACTTAGGGGCAAACAATTCAAATAAAACCATGAGTAGGGGGATTCCAGTGATGTAACTGGTAAACAAAAATGTAGTAATTAGTCATCTGAATAGTTACATGTTGTACAAGAGCAGACACTGTTAATTGTTAAAAACAGTCTATTCTGTGATTAAACGACATTTTAACTATCTGAAATAGTCTAATTGAGTTCTCCATTCTCTAACAATGTTTCCAATCATTTTGCTTTTCCCTGTGACTGTATTTCTTTGACGCACCACATTTGTTCATTTTTCCATGGTCTCCTTTTAAAAAGTGAGGTTACTAACGGTCACAGCGTGTCTTGTGAGTAGGAAATGCAGCTGTCGTAAAACATCAACTTGGCTGCTGATTTGTGTGGTCTGATTTCAAGCGCAGTAAAGCGACAGTGCAATGTGAAGGGATTAAACAGAAACAAAGCATTATTAAGGATTATCAGAGTAATGTCAACCTTCTGTCCTTGGTCATCTTTATATCCTGACCTTTTTTTCTAGTGAACTCACTAGTAGAATGTTTCACCTTGGACTTGCACTGAATAGAATGTGCTGGCATTTCCTTTGGCTTTCATTTTATGTCTTTCAGAGTTTGATATAAGGACAATCTGTTTTCCTTCTGATTCTTTTAGTTAAAAGCACCGCAAATTTATTACATTGTCTCATTAATTTCTTGTTTCTTCCCTTTCCTTGGATCTGGACCAGTCAGCTATAATCTCACAGGATATCAGCAGGATAAATGAAAGTAGCCTTAGTCCAACACTTGTCTAACAGTATGACTACGCAAGTTACCCTGGTAAACTGTGCCTTAGTGCCTTCTCACCAAAAAAGAATGCTGACATGAAAATGCTACATTATAGGTTGTTGGTGATACATTTGCTTTGTATGTATTACTTTTCAAATCATTGATTTTAGTTTTGGAGAGCATGGTGGCAAGTGATTAGCTCTGCATTTGCTCCAGCATTTTCTGTTTAAAATCAACACCCACTTGTTAAATGGGTGGAATTTACACATTCAGGCTGTATCTTAGTGAACACCCAACCCCACTGATTGTTGATACCGCATTGACCCTGTGTAACTGTGGTTGTGTCTGTAAGTGGGCTTACAGTGGACAGGCACACCAATTAGGGTTGCTTTGTGTCCAGTGCTACTGAAACAGACTCTGGAGCCTCTCTCTTCTAATATGCATGGATTTTATAGTGATGTGTCATGAAAAGGCCATTGTAAATGCAAAAATTAATAGTAGACAGAAAATGCACTGTAGCATTGTGTTTTGTACATTTCTTTGGATTAAAGCTAAATAAATTAAAATACATTTGAAATAGGAACTCCTTTTTATACACATCCATCTCATTTTAATGTAGGATTATTCAATATCCTATGCTACATCCTTTTCTTTTTTCCCCTTTTACAGCTGGTCAGTGCTTCTTTCACTCCTAATTTCACTCCTTTGATTTTTTTTCCCTGCTGAACAAAGTTAATATTTGGATTGTTCAAATTGTTAAAAATATATACAAATCCCCACTTGTAAATATGGACACCATTAATGTGCTCTTTTAGCACATTATTGCACTTTCATGAAGAAAATGAGAGAGGGAGAGATGTGGAGATGGTGAACCAGGAAGTGCAACAGATTATCAAGGAGGAAGTAAGAACAGCTATGAAGAGGATGAAGAATGGAAAGGTTGTTGGTCCGGATGTCATACCTTTGGAGGCATGGAGGTGTTTAGGAGAGATGGCAATGGAGTATTTAACCAGATTGTTTAATGCAAACTTGGAAAGTGAGAGGATGCCTGAGGAGTGTATTAGTACCGATTTTTAAGAATAAGGGTGACGTGCAGAGTTGTAGTAACTACTGCGGGTTAAACTGATCAGCCACAGCATGAAGTTATGGGAAAGAGTAGTGGAAGCTAGGTTAAAAAGTGAGGTGATGAGTAGCGAGCAGCAGTGTAGTTTCATACCGGGAAAGAGCACCACAGATGCAATGTTTGCTCTGAGGGTGTTGATTGAGAAGTATAGAGAAGGCCAGAATGACTTGCATTGTGACTTTGTGGACTTGGAGACACCCACTGCACGCCCAACCTACCTGGAAAGGGGTCTCTCTTTGAACTGCATTTCCTGAGGTTTCTTCCATTTTTTCCTGCTGGGGTTTTTTATGGGAGTTTTTCCTTGTCTTCTTTGAGAGTCAAGACTTTGAGTTGGAGTGGCTGTCAAGAGGCAGGGCCTGTTAAAGCCCATTGCGGCACTCCTTGTGTGATTTTGGGCTATACAAAAATAAATTGTATTGTATTATATATGACAGGGTGCATAGAGAGGAGTTGTGGTATTCTATGAGGAAGTCATGAGTGGCAGAGAAGTATGTACAGGTTATGTAGAACTGAAGTGTGTAAGGACTGTAGTAGGAATGACGGATACATTCAAGGTGGGATTACATTAGGGATCAGCTCTGATCCCTTTCTTATTTGCAGTGGTGATGGACAGGTTGGCAGAGAAGATTAGGCAGGAGTCCCCGTGGACTAGGATGCTTGCTGATAACATTGTGATCTATAGCTAGAGTAAGGAGCAGGTTGAGGAGACCCTGGAAAGGTGGAGATATGCCCTAGCGAGAAGAAGGTCAGTAGGAGCAGAACAGAATACATGTGTGTAAATGAGAGGGAGGTCAGTGGAATGGTGAGGATGCAGGGGGTAGAATTGGCGAAGGTGGATGAGTTTAAATACCTGGGATCAACAGTACAGAGTAATGGGGAGTGTGGAAGAGAGGTAATGAAGAAAGTGCAGGCAGAGGGGAGTGGATGTAGAAGAGTGTCAGGAGTGATTTGTGACAGGTATCGAGAAGAGTGAAAGGGAAGGTCTACAAAACTGTTCTGAGACCAGCTATGTTATATGGGCTGGAGATGGTGCGACTGACCAAAAAACAGGAGAGAGAGCTGGAGGTGGCAGAGTTAAAGATTTGCATTGGGTGTGACGAGGATGGACAGGATTAGAAATGAGTACATTAGAAGGTCGGCTCAGGTTGAACAGTTTAGAGACAAAGCAAGAGATGCAAGATTGCGTTGGTTTGGACATGTGCAGAGGAGAGATGCTGGGTATACTGGGAGAAGGATGCTAAGGTTAGAGCTGCCAGGCAAGAAGAAAAGAGGAAGGCCTAAGAGGAGGTTTATGGATGTGGTGAGAGAGAACATGCAGGTGGTGGGTGCGACAGACTAAGATACAGAGAACAGGAAAGTATGAGAGCAGGTGATCTGCTGTTGCAACCCCTAAGGGGAGCAGCCAAAAGAAAAAGAAGTTATAATTACAAATGTAGGTGCTTTTGTATTGTCTGCAGCTGAAAGATCACTGATAGCTCCATTGAGGAGCTTAGAGCTGTAATTATGAATGAATGAAGGCAAAGAAATTATTGCTTTTTAGAGTTCACTTGAGTCTTGCACGATGTTGGTTTACTGTAGGACTGGTTAGGTCGTCCCTGGAAACGGAATTTAAAAGCACTAAATGTAAAAGGGTCATGGTGAGAGATGTATGCTTATCAGTTTAAACTTTCATCTTTTGATGTTGTTTTAACATTGACTCATATAAGAGTTGCAAGGTTAATTTTGCACTGTCCAGGGCTATTGGTTAATTTCTCCAAGCAAGTCTTCGTAGAGTCACTTTGCATATATGATTGCCAACATAGACAAATAACAGATTGCCCACTGCCTTTTAAATTTCACACAATTAACCCCTTATAGCAGATTAATCATGGTAACACATACATATGCTTGTTATTGCTTGCTTTATTATTATGTTTTTGCAGAAAGTGCTTGTGAGCCAAGTTTACATATATATTTTTTTGATGTTGAGATAGAAACTGTGGTGTCTTAAAATTTCACTTCGTGATTACACTTTTCTGTATGTGTGCTTAGCAAGTTTCAAGTTACTACTAATATGTTAGCAAACAAATCCTGTTTTCCACTCCGTCTTTTTTTGTAGCCTAACGTAGCAGTTGCCATAAACCTAATGTCCGCTTCCAGCATTTGTAAGTGAATTCACTTATAGTACCTAGTGGATATGTCTGCTTTGAAAACTGGTATCCATTTTGCTTGTTTGAAACGGCATCTGCACAAGCAGGATTAGTTTATCTATGAGAAGCATATTTCGTTGCCTTGTAAATTTACATTTCTGTATCAATGTATAAAGTGAATTTGGCACTTAGTGGTTGCCCCAGTCTTTTACAATGGTAGTCATACATTTGCAGTAATACTTTGTGCACAACTAACCTAGTGCTTTAAACTAAGTACAGATGTGTTGTCTAAATGAATGCAACAGAGGGTTACAGCAGTACCTGCAACGTCACTTGCTACACGCTCACTCGAGGTAGTCATTCCAGAAATGCCCATTTAAGGCATTTTTCCCAAGTAGTAATAATAACACATTCCAGTCTTAATTTTAATAGGTTGCATAAACAACCAACACTATAACCTAATAAAAAAAAAAAAAAATTCAATAAAAAAAGGAAATAAAGGCTGATAAAGGAAGTGTAATACTGATTCTATTGGAGCTTGTTGACTGTTACAAAGAAGGACGTAAACTGACTGTATGCTTTGTGGTGGTCTCGGGGGTCATTTCATGGGATACGCCTTCTTTATAGCTGTTATTGGAATTTACATACACTGCTCAAAATGTTAAGGGAACACTTAATCATCAAAGTCTAACATTAAGTCAATTAAACTTCAGCTATATCAATCTGTTCAGTTAGAAAGCATAAGCGATTGTGAATCAACTTCACCTGTTTCGGTGCAAATGAAAGTGACAACTTTCTCTCTGTCCAGACTTGAATCCAATTGAGAACCTTTGGGACATTATATATCGTTATGATCCAGGTCTTAGAGGAGATCCCACAGGTCACCATTCGCTGTTTCATCAGGGGCGTGCCCGAATGTTGCTGGGAGTGCATACAGGCACATGGGTGGGGGCCATACATACATTGTCACGATGAAATTTGTGCAGGATGGATCAGACTGTGATTTCAGTTTTTGACTTAGATTTTCAGTGTAATGGTGAATCCAGCCCTCAGTGGGTTGGTGATTTTGGTTTCCATTGATCATTGTTAGAGCATTCTTTTCTCGATGAATTACACATTACTCAGTAAAGATTTTCCATTTGAATATTTAATTCATCAAGATCAGATGTGTGATTTAAGTGTTCCCTTCATTTTTTTGATCAGTATATTTAAATAATTTGTTCCTGTTCTCTTTTTTGCTATATTAATGAGGGCAGAGTATAAGAATGTATTAAGTTATAGAATCAGTTTGTCTGTTGCTTCAATTACATGGCATAGGATTATCAACAGCAGTACTAATGTTTGTGATGCACATCTTTTGGAAACTGTTGCAATCTAATAGATTGTGCATTGCAAATATTAACTCTGAATACACCCAGCAGAGTGTAACTTCTCAACAGACAGAATTAGCTTATATATTATACAGGTTGTGTGTGTGTATGTATATAAAATATATATAATATATAAAATGCCTTGTTGATGCCAGAGGTCAGAGGAGAATGGTCAGACTGCTTTGAGCTGATAGAAGGGCAATTGTAACTCAATTAACCACTCATTAAAACCAAGATATGAAGAAGAGCATCTCTTAGCGCACAGCATGTCAAATCTTGAACAAGACGGGCTTACATCGGCAGGAGACCACACCGGGTGCCACTCCTGTCAGCTAAGAACAGGAGGCTACAGTTCGCGTGGGCTCACCAAAATTGGACAATAGAAGATTGTAAAATTGTTGCCTGGTTTGATGTGTCTTGATTTCTGCTGCAGCATTTTTATGGTAGGATCAGAATTTGGTGTCAACAACATGAAAGCAAGGATCCATCCTGCCTTGTATCAGTGGTTCAGGCTGCTGCTGGTGGTGTGAAGGTGTGGGTGATATTTTCTTGGAACGCTTTGGGCCCCTTAGTACAAATTGAGCATCATTTAAATGCCACAGCCAACCTAAGCATTGTTGCTGACTGTGTCCATCCTTAATGACTACAGTGTACCCATCTTCTGATGGCTACTTCCAGCAGGATAACACACTATGTCACAAAGCTCAAATCTTCTCAAACTAGTTTCTTGAACATAGCAAAGAGTTTACTCAAATTGCCTCCACAGTCACCAGATCTCAATCCAGCAGAGCACTTTTGGGATGTGGTGGAACCAGAGGTTTGCATCATAGATGTGCAACAACTATGTCATGCTATCATGTCAATATGGACCAAAATCCTTGAGGAATGTTTCCAGAACCATGTTGGTTCTATGCCACCAAGAATTATGGCAGTTCTGAAGGCAAAAGGGGATCCAACCCAGTACTAGCAAGGTGCACCTAAGAAAGTGGCATTTGAGTGTATAATATCATATAAAATATTGTGAAGATAAATTGGGTAAATGGGGGAAGCATAAGCATTTCAAAGTGATAAGGATCCCAGAACAAAAGAAGTACTTCCCTTGCAATGTGAGATGCTGTACTGTTTTAATTGAACAATTCTATGCATCTGAAAAATTTCTTGAATTTTGCCAGTTTATTTCATGTTCTCCTCCCCTCTAGGATATATTGACTCTGCTTAAGACACTTCACAGCAAACTATGGTATTAAAAGCCTGAAAACAAGTTCTATGGACACCACAAGGATTTCTTTGATGCTGTCACTTTTCTGAGAGTCTATATGCTTCATAAAATTGAATCATACTTGGTCTCATAAACAAATTCAATATTCACTTTTGTAAGAAACCATTAATGGTTGTGAATTCATCGGGGCGTGCCCGAATGTAAAAGTTTACTATTTTTCTTTGCAACAACAACTATTGTAAAATAATCTGGAATGTGGAAAGAATCTTGACAGTGACTTGCACAGGCTTGCAAATAATCTCTCACTCAGATCTAGTCCACAGGACTTGTTATCAACAGTCTACCCTTGAGTATGCTTTTGTTTGTTAGTATGTATTATTGTTTGGGTTGTCATAGTTTGCATCTGCTTAAATCTTTCAGACCATGCTTTATTGCAGATTTTACTGATTTTTAGACCTCGGTTGCAATTGTTACCCTGGGTTGCTTTAATCAAAATCAATTATTTTTGGAACAATACTCCAGCACACATTTTTCTACTGTTAAAAACATCTTATGTCCACAGTGTACTGCACATTTCTATTGCTTTTTCCTCAAATTGTCCTTTGATGAAATTTCAAATTTTTTAATGTTAGGTTCTCATAAAGATGAATGCCTAATATGCAGACTCGGAACGGGCGCAGGTGTGCTCCTGACTGTGCTACTCCATAGTGAGTTGTGGTGCTCAGCTGACCTCAAGCTCACATGCAAAAGCGGGCAGATTAGTCAGGTGCTGCATTCATGTCTTGAGGGAGTGAAGGGTCACATCTGCACCCAATTTGGCAAGGCAATGCAAGAGGAGCCTGTGTGTGTCCTCATTTTCCTGGCTTCTCTCGGTTATGACTATTGGCGGTTGCAGGTTCTAGAGGCTCCCAAAAAGAACAGGGAGAGTGGAGCCGACCTGGACTATCACAGCTGTCTATTAGCTCACGTCTTTTGAATTAATTTTTATTAATTTTGCAAATACAGAATAGACACCGATACACTGTGCAGTATATCAGATTTGAATTGCGTGCAAAACTGATTTCTACAGTCAAACTTAAAAACTGGATATGTACAAAAAATTGCAATTGAGTTTCTTTTCACTGATAAAACTGATTGACGGCACCTATGCAAGTGGATGTTCTTGGGGTTGTGGGCCTGTGTAACACATACTTTGCATACTCCTGATTTGCTGCCCTGGCTCTTTGTTTAGAAATGAAAATGAATTGCTTCACTTAAATTCATTATAATGAAATTTTTCATTTCAATTACACACTTTTTTTTTTTACTTTTGTTTACTCATTTATTATATGGAGAAATGTGAAGGACGGCTACCCGAGTTCCATGCTCCCATGTTGTAATTAAGGAAGCCCCATTGGCTGTCCTAGAGATTAATATATTTTTTTTTTATAAATTGGTTCTTTTATCAGTTGCAGCTTAGTGATTTGAACTGAACCACTTTCTTTTAAGGAATATCTGTACCCCTCAATACTGATGTAACTTTTTTTTTACTAACCAGACTTTGGAGATGACATATACAGTAAATGATTGAGGAGATAGACAGAAGGGCAAAGTAAAGAATACCCAATCAAAATTAATTCTACTGCTATTAAAAAGAAATATAAACCATCTCACTTTTGTCTCAGTTAAGAGTAAGTTATTCTAAAGTGAGTCTTCAGCTCTGCTTTAAATTCTGACATTTCCAATTTTATCTGGTAGATCATAGAGTTTGGAAGCACTATAGCTAAAGGTCCTGCACCATACATTAGTTATTTTTATTCTTCTAGGTTTATACATGCCTGCTTCTTCTGATCACAGCATATACTCTCGTGTGTTGATACTTAATGTAAATATTTAGGCAGATGTTTAATAAAAGGTGGGATTTGGTTTCTGGTAAGGAGGTTTATTCACTTCCCTTTTGCTCCTTCAGGACAAAAATTGAGAAATAATTCCTCACACATCATTCCTGTTTGTAGGCAATATATACAAAGAGTTGTTTTTTTTCTTCAGAATGAATAAATCATAATCAATTACTGTACACAACTTGCAGCACAACTTTTCTTAATGATTTACTTTTGAAGAATAATGACTGGTAGAAGTAAGTATAACAAAACGATATTAAATATGCATCCCATTAGTCAATATTACCTAAAATTATGGACTTATTAAAAGGCCATGTTACATTAGGTGATTTTTTTCCCCCAGCAGTTTTTTGGTCGTTGACTTCATATACATAATCGTAACGAGTCAGAGGCACTTTTGGACCATCAGCGCACATTCTAATAGTTGTGTAGCTTGACATACTAAGGCAAAAAGATCAGCAACTGCTGTTATCAAGTTTGACATCCTCTCTGACTGTAGGTTGTGGAACATGACTTCCACTTAAGTAGTGAAAGAAAAAAAAAAATTCTAAATGCTACCCTACTAACCCCTTTACTTTTTGGTGTATTGCATGCTGTTATCAAAATTAAATTGGATGTTTGAATGTTTTTAAGCACCCTTGGCTAATATTTCAATGTTGTGAATCTTTTAGTTTTTAGTATAGCATTACATTCGCTAAATCCAGAAAGATGTCCACATTGTTCACAGATGCACACTAACAATATTCTTTGTTACTTCTGTTATTGGTTGAATTTATGTTATCTTTGTGTTACTAGGTGTTATTATTTTCAGAATTGCCTTTTCACTGTTACTGTTGACTTTTGAATTACTGGAGGTATAATGTATTCCACTGTGTCTTTCTTCTTAATCTATCCTTCCATTTTTTAAGCCCACTTTTTCCAGTGTAGTTAACATATAAATGTTATAATAAAAGATTTGTGGAGATGCTTGGTATGATCTTCATGGTCAAACATTCAGGTAATGCAACCAATGATTAAATCTACAACATGAGCCCTTTAGTGTATCTACAGATAAATGCTGTAAACTTTGATTTTTTTTTTATATATAATTCCCAAAAAATAACTTTTTCAGTGTTTCAAAACTATTTCAATACTTTGCTGTTATTTTTCCTAATCTGTGGTAATAAACAAGCTTAATTTTCCAGTAATTACTTTAATTTTAACTATGTGTATAAAAGCTGCATGGCTACTATGAATTTCTTTTTTTTTTTTTTTTTTTTTTTTTTTTACTAGGGGGCTTTGCTCCCTGCTCACTTTGCTCGCCAACCCCACCTCGTCTCTCCCGCTCAGATTGTGAAGAGGGAGGCTGAACGCACCCCAATGAGATGCAGTCACCTTTTAAATGGTGATACAATGGGAAACAAATATAGTTTCGTTTTTTTTTTTTTTTTTAACCTCCTCTGCTCGATCAGCTGCTGGCTTGCTCCTGCCACCGTGGTGCGTGATCTACATCTTGCGCGGTGCAGTTTTGTCATATCACCAATGTACATATATTCAATCTCTTTTTGCTTTTACCTTTTCATCAGTATCGCATTGAATTTTGATTCCGTGTTTGGAATTACTTTCAAATTTTGAGACTGTCGAATTTTCGTACTTCCATTATCTCTAACTTGCTCTGCATATGTACTGGACCAACGTTTTTGAATTCTTTACAACGTTCTACTTTGTCATCTACTTTGTTTTATTTTCGGCCCAGGGCGTGGTTAAATCTCTTGGCACAAAGACTCATCTTGTAGGACATGAAAGTGTCTCTGTGAGAAAATCATGTGTTGTCTCCTTCCAACCTTCCAAGATTTTTTTATAATAGAAAGAAATATTTGTTTATTTAATACAAAGGAGTAAATTCCTTTGCATTTATTTACATATAGTCATACATTTTAACATATTTATTCAGTTCAAAGTCACAGATAGCTGGCAGCAGTAAACACAACACAAGCCCATTGCAGAACACAATCTCTCAAACACATACACAGCTTAAAGTTGTAGTTAAGCTTGTACGATATTGTCAAAATATTTTTTTCTACTTAGACATAGAACTGAATAGCATGAAATGTGTGATTTGTTTCATAATATATAGCAATTCCAGCTGATGAAAAACAAACCCATTGAAGACAACATCTTAAGTAAATGAATGGATAATGAGTTTGGAGATTACATTGTGTTAAACTATGTAATAGCTACACATAAGTAAAGCATCCAGAGCAGAATATGTCTGACACTACAGTAAGTAGAAATAACTCCTCTAATTAAAGGAGACAGATTAAAGAAAGAAAATGGTCATGATTAACATATTTGTTGAAATTAAAACCAGTAATTACTGGGATTCTTATAAATCGAGATTAAGAACTCATTGTCTGAAGAAGTGTATTGGGTACACACTGCCATGACCTCTTTGTTTTAATAGTAGATATCGAGCAAGTTTTTTTTTTTTTTTTTTTTTTTAAAAAAAACAAAGGAAATCCCTGTGCAATGACATTCATTTGGCGTGAAGCACGTTTATGCATTTGAGATACATTAACGTCTCTCTTTAAACATTTATTTGTATAATTATATTTGCAACATCAAATTTTTCACACCATTGCAACTTTCACTTAGGTATAAGGTTACACTCAACAATTTGAACTGTGCAGTCTCCATGTTTTGTGATACATAATACTGACTCAGAATTGTGACATGGTTAGGATGCAAATTGCATAAAACTAAGCTGCAAGAGCTGTGAGCATATTTCAAAATAAACCAAACATTGTTAACTATGTCACATATTTGTAAGCCTCTGAACATTTCAAAAGATCTATAGCAAGTAAGTTTATAACTTTATAAGCAAAGGCCTTGATCTTTATGAGTAAATATTCAAACATTGGATTTTAGATTTTGGAGGAAAGGATTTTTTTTCTCTTCCAGAAAGAATAAAAAATGTTTCACATTTCATTCCTTCATACTCACATGGTCTTTCTTGTACACAATCACAGTCCATCGGATGTTTTTGCTTGTACTCTTTGGAAGCAGTTTGCTATCAGTCACCAAATATCTATCTATCTATCTATCTACAGTGCATCCGGAAAGTATGCTTCACTGTAAGGATGGTAGTGGTGCAACGGATCACTGTTTAACCGTGATCCGAACAGATTCCTGTCCACGGTTCGGTACGCACGTGATCCGAAGATCCGAGAAAAAAAAGTTCCACTGTATTGTGCGCGTGTCTCTCGCGCACTCTCTCAGCCGCTCTCGCGTACTGAACTGCAATTAAACTTCTCTCACGCACTAACTCGGTAGCTATCGCGCACTAATTCAACCTCTCTCACGCATTTTCGCTCGACTTTTGTCCGGTTTGCCGCTTCATACGCATGGTCATGCACAGCGTTAGCAGTCTTAGCAGAGGAGCTCGACAAACCTCCAGCATCATTTAAAAAAAGTTTTAATCAGTAATGTAACTTTTTCCCTGCAGCGTCAATATGCAGCACCAACAGGAGCAGACACATCTCCGAAGTATTCGGCAATGGCGGAGCTTTTTGGCGAGACCTTTGAAAAGAAGTACATGGTCAGCAAGGCTTTTGCTGACACCATCAAAGAGGAGGTGGTATCCTATGAGGCAGCAAGTGGCATTCCAGTCGATGGTGATCCAACGAAAAGCCACGAATGTAAATACCCTCACCTTGCCACAATGTTAAGACACCATCTTGCTGTGCCTGGCACTTCGGTGCCTAGCGAGAGGGTGTTCTCAACAGCAGGGGACATAGTTACACCAAAGAGATCTACACTTTCCCCAGAAAATGTAGACATCCGCATGTTTTTGAAAAAAAAAAAATTGAAATTATAAGCCCAGGTCTGCTTTGCTTTCTTTCTTCTTTTTTGATGATGTGGACATAAGCTAGTCTTTATTTCTCTCTCCATGTTCAAAGTAAGAAGCAATGATGCCTTAAATTGCATTTAAAGTTTTTTTTTATTGTGTCCACATTAAAGGAAATAGTTACGTATCATGCCCTATATTGCACCTTAATTTGTATTTATATAATTGAGTGGAATGAGTCTTGAGTTGAATGTTTTATAATGGGCAAAAAATACTTAATTAAATAAATGGAGAGTTAAATTTGTCTTGTCTTTTTTTTTTTTGCTGATCCAAAAATTGATCTGATCCGTGACTTAAAACCGTGATCCGAACCGTGAGTTTTTTGATCCGTTGCACCACTAAGGGATGGTATTGCCCTGGTAATGAGTGGTGCCTGGTTTCCTCCAAACGTGACGCCTGGCATTCACACCATAGAGTTCAATCTTTGTCTCATCAGACCAGAGAATTTTGTTTCTCATGGTCTGAGAGTCCTTCAGGTGCCTTTTGGCAAACTCCAGGTGGGCTGCCATATGCCTTTTACTAAGGAGTGGCTTCCGTCTGGCCTGATTGGTGGATTGCTGCAGAGATGGTTGTCCTTCTGGAAGGTTCTCCTCTCTCCACAGAGGACCTCTGGAGCTCTGACAGAGTGACCATCGGGTTCTTGGTAACCTCCCTGACTAAGGCCCTTCTCTCCCGATCGCTCAGTTTAGATGGCCGGCCAGCTCTAAGAAGAGTTCTGGTGGTTTCGAACTTCTTCCACTTACGGATGATGGAGGCCACTGTGCTCATTGGGACCTTCAAAGCAGCAGAAAGTTTTCTGTAACCTTCCCCAGATTTGTGCCTCGAGACAATCCTGTCTCGGAGGTCTACAGATAATTCCTTCGACTTCATGCTTGGTTTGTGCTCTGACATGAACTGTCAACTGTGGGACCTTATATAGACAGGTGTGTGCCTTTCCAAATCATGTCCATTCAACTGAATTTGCCACAGGTGGACTCCAATTAAGCTGCAGAAACATCTCAAGGATGATCAGGGGAAACAGGATGCACCTGAGCTCAATTTTGAGCTTCATGGCAAAGGCTGTGAATACTTATGTACATGTGATTCCTCAATTTTTTAATTTTTAATAAATTTGCAAAAACCTTAAGTAAAAATTTTTTTTACACATTGTCATATATATATATATATATTGTGGAAAGTGTACCCCCAGACACAGACAGACCGACACCAGGATGTCCAAAACACACTTCTTTATTTTCTTTTGCACCACAATGCCTTCAATGACCAACCCTTTCCTTTCTTTTCTTCTTCTTCTTCCTTCTTTCTCTCTTTCTTGACCTCCTTCCTCCTAACTCTGGCTCATTGTCTGGAAGGAGGCGGCCCCTTTTATCATGACCCGGATGAGCCCCAGGTGCTCCCCTTGACGTCACGTCCTGGTGTGGCGGAAGTGTCAGGAAAGCACCTGGAAGCACTCCGGGTGTCCTCAGAATTACTTCCGGCAGCACTTCCTGGTGTGGCGGAAGTGTTGCCATCCAGGCTTCTCTCACTGACCGGGCGCCCCCTGGCGGTGGCCACGTCCTCTCATGCAGGGTGTCCCAGCTCTGTCCCTGTGACCCCCAAATAGTCCCGGGCGGCTGCCCTCTCGTGGCCGAGGAAAAGTATTGTTCAACTGGGGGACTATCCAGACGTCCCAGCCGGGCAGTGTCCCCGGTCATCTGTAACATACATATATATATATATATATATATATATATATATTCTATATCTATTGTGTTTGGTTTACCAGATATACAATTTAAAGAGATTGTTATTTTCATGAGAATTGTTGTATATGCATTATTTTCAGTTTTACTTTAAAAAATTTTGTAAAAACAATACTTTTCCTTTATTTCCAGCCCCGTGCGTGGTTACGTCTCTTTCTCGCCAGACATATAATGCTGCTCGCATTGTGAAGGACTGAATGCATGCTAAGGATATCATCTGCTAACTTTTTGCTGCTTGCGAGCTGCCTGTTCTGCTTGTCGCATGTCATTGTTTTAAGAGCTGGGAGCACATGATGCTTGTCTGCCAAAAGCAATCCAACAACTGCTAGGTTAGATGTCTGTGGACTTGTTTTAAATGATGGCTCACTGCTTTGTCTCGCGTGACGTTGTAAAAACAATAATTGTACTTTATTTCTGGCCCCGAGCGTGGTTAAATCTCTTTCTTGCAGGATGTATAACGCTGCTCGCATTGTGAAGGTTGGGGCAGCTGCTGTCATGTTGCCCTTTGATTATTTTAAAGCCTGTACAGCCACTGTCCTTTTTGCCACTTCGTGTCTCTGCTGCTCGCATTGTGATCGCTTCTCCTTGATCATAAATATACTCCTGACCGAATTGTGTTTTCTTTGAAATTAAACTTGTCGTTGCTTTAACTGTTGCAGGACCACAGATTCTCATAGCGTATGGTCCATTATTGTGTAAATCTACGTTTTGCACATTGAATGATGTGAATGCGAAAAGACTTGAAGGTTTTCTGCTTTTTGCCTTTTGTTTCTGACCTCACTTTGTCCTGCTATTTTTTCAGTTACACCTGGTCCTGATGATTAATTTCCTTTTGTTTGCGCTAATGCGATCTTTTAGTCGTCATCGTTTCACTTATAACGTATTGTCCTTTATACGCTTTATATGCACTAAGACCCCTGTATCTGTGTGTGCTGCGTGCCTTTACACAACTGATTTTTTTTTTTTGCTGGCTGTGCTCTGATATTGCTTGTAAGTAGGGTGTGTCTTACAAGAATCTCGTGTTCTGTATCCCCGCAAGACGCTTCGTGGCCATTCTCTTTCGTCTCGCGGGTCTTTTATTTGTCTTCTGTGATCTTAACGTGAAGATCACACATTGTCTCCTAGTCATTCCCTCCCACAGGATTTGTTTTTATAATAGTGAGATATATATCTGTTAATATCTATATCTATATGTATATATATATATCTGTTATATAACATATAACATCTTTCATTCTAAATGGCACGAGTTTTGCTGGTCACTAAACACCATAGTTTAACAACTTTTTCTATAAAGTTAAATCTCTAGATTTCACAGCAAATTTAGTTTTTTTGTGAATTGCTGGCTTATCTTTATTAGTAAGGTTTTTCAAAACAAAAAACAAGGTGACACGTATTCTGTGATGCTGATCATCTAAAAATTAAATTTGCTTCCACATCCTAAAAACATATAGCTAATCTGATTGGTGATAACGTGTGCATGTACATGATGAGTGTACCCTGCAATGGACTGGCATCTCATTCCTTTCTTCATTTATGCATTGAATCAATTGCTTTAGAAATAGGCATTGGCATCACATGAACATAGGGTGGTATAAAGATACACAAGAGTGATGGATTATACAGTAATAGGTAGTACATGTGCGCACTTCAGTGTTTGTGTAAGGCTTTTCTTGGATGAGTACCTATGTTTTGAAACGGCTGATTGATTACACAGACAACTATTATCTATTTTAGATCAAAACGTTTAGTTTGTTTTATCCCATGTATTGAATGATTAATCTCAGCAGTTCAAGGATTGAACAGTGATTCATAGTGTTTCTATTTACTTGCATAACCTTTTACCGAGTAACCCTTATTTGCATGCCCAGCCCTGTTTGTCAAGTTTCACAACATGCCATTTTGGCATCAGATGTCTATGTACAGAGCTGAAATTAAATCTGTCACTTTCATAACCTTGTTCAACTCAAGACAAACTCCTAAGATTTTTAAGTAATGTCTGAAAACACATACTGTATATATTGTGATGTCTGATCTTGATTGTATTTTATTTTGTCATTTGATTGTCACTTTTGACATGCAGTAAGCAAGGAAGTATACCTTATTATGGAAAATATTTTTTTCTGTGCTTTATCCTGAACTGCCTGTTGCATCTTAAGGCTCAAGACTATTGGAGTATGCAGAAGTCAATTTGTGTAATATCTGGAACTATTTTGTAGGTCTGAAAAGTGTTACATTAAAAAAGAAAAGAAAAAAATCTAATGGTTCAGCAACATACCTGTGATATAGACACGTTTTTTTTTTTTTTGGCAGGTATAACACAAAACACAGTAAAAGTGGCTTACATCTTTAAAAAACAAAAAGTAAGATTTTACGAGAAAATGCTTTGCAATTAGTTCATTTCAGATTCATTATTATGTGTACAAAGTACAATAAAACTCCTATTGGCACTTTTCACTGTGCCATGCACCATGTATCTCACTTCATAGTCTATGTAAAATAAATGCACAGATTGTAATTGGTGGGGGCAGGCGGATTGGTGTTACATTATGCTAACTCTACAGCCACACATGAGCAAGCAAGTAACAAATCCGTACCTTGAGAATATTTGACTAAAAATGTGTGATAGTGCCTCATAAATGCAGAAGACCTGTTTTCTTAAATCAAAACCTTTGCTACTTTAAAGTGGACGTGTTTGATAAGTTTTAAGGTTTTTGAATGGATGCCAGGTTCCATAGAGCTGCATTGTAAGATGTAAGTATTTTTAAAGTTAATAAAAGTTGCTTTACTTTAAAACACAATTTTATTTGGCGAATTAATATATCATGATTGTGAAAAAACAAGTTTGACGTGAAAAATGCTAAACTTATCCTTTAATGCCAGAACCAAAAAATATGTTCCAAAGACCCACTAAAGAAAAGATTTGAAAATGTGTGTTTGACCTAGTCCAAGCTGTTTGATCAGTTTAACAGTTTTTGGCTGTTCACTATTTAAACTTTGTTTTTATATAATTTTTTATCAAATAATATTGTTCAGTTATGAAATATTACCAGGCGAATTAAAATATGGTATCACATTAATAAAGTAAATTGGACTATTTAGGAATGAGCTTGTCTTAAAAGTCATTACTCTGTGTTCAGAAGAAAATAGATGATGTTGCTTTGGATGTCTTAAACAAGCAACTTAAGTTAAATTCTAACCAATAGTGCTTATGTATAGCAATTCCCATCCAATGCTAAAAAAAATACTATATTGGCTTTTGGAGTTTAAGTACTTAGAACATGCCAAAGGTCAGAAAAAACAAGCAGATAAGTTGAGTAAAAATTGTTTTTTGAAAAGCAGACACAATTTTTGAAGGATTAAAAATTGTGCTTACGGCCAACTAGCCCGGACCTGGCTTTGAACCAATGATCAGGCCAGTATATTCACTGAGTAGAGAAACATTCAAAATTTTTATAGAACTTGTAATGTATGGAAAATTATTTGTGCCAAAATGAAATGCAGTCCAGCATATTAACTATATTGAAATGGAACACATATGCACCTGGGGCATTTTGTCAACATATTATCGTGTCAGAATTAAAAATGTATCAACAAAGTGATCAATTGCTTTTTACTATGGGAAATGCAATATGATTTTGTATTTGAATTCATGTCCATAGTTGCGAGCCATAACTAAAGCAACATAAACGTTATGTATTTTGCTTAGCGACAGCTCTGTGTTTATTGCATCTCAATTCGTGACCAGACTTTAATCGTTCCAAATTTAAATGTAATCAGATGACCAAATAATGTCAATATGTGGGGTAAGGGGCATCAACAGTTAGCGGGGGAAGATGTTCCACTAATAAACACTTCTGTGTTCTGACAGCAAGCATAATATTCGTCATTGTGAAGTGATTAAAGACAAGGCAAAAAGTATATTTTAGGTCTTGCTGAAAAACCCATTCCTTAGTCTGGTAATGGTAAATGTGACATTGCAAACAGTGGAACAGATTCACATTCTACTTTCTTAAAAACAAAGGTGCCTGAGTGGCTCTTCAGAGCAGTGCTATAGGGAACAAAGTTCCCAAAAGACTCAGACAAAGAGTGAATAATAATGAATAGAAGGTAACAGATTTGTGAAATACTAATGGCTTGTGATTTTAAAAGGACTCTTGCTGCATAGGTCTAGTAATACAGAATAAGTCCAGTATTTCTTAATCTGTTAGTGTCCTGCAGCCTACCATACTTGAAAGATTTCTGTTTTGTCCCCATATTAGAACCTTTTCAAAAAACAAAATCCAACTTCAAATGCAAAGAACACTTCTCAGAATGAAATGATGCTTTGTCAAGTAATGGTTCTGTGAAGGACTACAGAACCCAGAATAGAACTTTTTAGTTCCATTGAAGAACCATTATTTTTATGAGTGTCACACCTCATTCAGGTAATGTAACAAGACATAATATTCTCAACTCCATTACTTCATATCCCGGTTGTGGTGGACCAGATTCGAGGAGTTGAGAAATGATCTGCAGTATCAGCCTGATTTGAAAGGTATATAGTCAAAGTGTGATCCTAAAGGTTAGGAACAAGGATTCATGGGGGGAAAAAAAACTACGATTGTTATCTAATTGGGTGAAACACTGAACCATTTACAAGTTGCATACTGAACAGTCACCTCTGTAATCACAGTACGAGATTACCATGAGTGTATTAAGTAGACACGCGGACATTCGTGTAAAATGGGTTTGCTTGCCTTATTTAAAGTAAGCGCGACTAAGAATACAATTGTCTTGTGAAATACAGCAAATACACTTAAAATAAACGACGGAGTCTTATCCGTACTCTACTGGCCATACTCTGCTTTTAGATAACTAAAACGGATTGTGATTTAAAAAGTACCACATTACGGTTAAGAGCTCCCCGTTGAAGAAGTTGACAGCGGTTTTGGAGCCATTATTACGTTTTCAGGCAAGTGACTATATATGGTTATTGCTGATTTTGCTTTCCTGAGTGCTGCTTTCGCATTTCATTACAAGAGCACCACACAGTGTGTCAATACTTTTCCGTGACGATGTACCTCTCGTACTGCTCAATTATGTTGAAATACGCAATCCTTTAAACCAATGTGTCCTGATTTTATCAGTTTCTCCCCGTGTTTCCCAGGACACGTCATTCAAAAAGTTACTACTGTTTTCACCTCAGTTGTTTGTATTGTAATAAATTTAGTGAATATCTCAAGCTTACTGTGAATACGCTGTGACTTTCTTTGTGAGATTTGTTTGCAAATGTATGCTGACCCTCCACTGGTTCCAGTTCATTGTCTGAATAGCGAATTGAAGCCTAGTTTCCCGGATTGTGTCTGTTCTCCGAATCGCGGAAATGATGTGATTTTATGATTCTGATGCCCTAGACCGCACATTTTTGGACTGTGACATATTAAAAAACTTTTTTTTTTTTTTGTACACTTCTATTCTACCCTGATGTCGGCTCCAAGTTTTTACAGTTGTCCAATAGCTCATTACCGGAAATAACTTGGCTACAGTTTTATTTTGGAGTCTGGTACCTGGTAACACTGCTTATGTTTCCGAGCCAGAGGGGGAACTTTATTACTAAAACAAGTGGAGTTTACTAAAGGCACCGGTGGTATTTTAATTTGCTCGTTTATTTTATATCAAAATAAAGGGGTTGTGGGCCAGAAAAGATTGTAGGGCAGCAAGTATAAAGTTCATTGTGTTATTTTTATGATTGAGTTTAGTAATATAATATGGCTAAGCGGAGGTAGCGGGGGAGGGTTAAAAGATGATAAAAGTTAGGAAGGCGTCCACTTTAATGTGAAATCCACCGTTGTGGTACAGCAAGGTTGCGCACTGGCGTTACCCGTGACTCAGGGATGAGTTTAGGTTGTTGCATCATTTCCTTATGACGTAAACGCGTCATTCACATACGGGCGGAGACTGGCCAAACCACCACGTTAGTGGCAAAGTCAAAAAAGCAGCGATCAAGAGAGTTAACACGAGAGTTCTTCAGAGGAGCTGCCGGAGAGTTCAGGTAGAATCTCTTTGTAGCCTATTTAGTTATATTTTGTAGCCGTTTAATATTGAAGGAATTCTTATTTTTTTGAAGAACTTTTATTGCTGCTCACGTATTCAAAGATACTTGTATGAACAGAACATTTGGAATGGCAAATGTAAAAATTTTCAGTTTAATGTTAGTGTAAAGTTGTGTAGGAAGAAGCTCAACTTTAAAGAGGTTTGCATTCAAATACTTAAAAGTCTGTAATACATACATAAATGTTACACACAGACAGGGCTTTTTCAGCGAAAGCAAAAATGTCAACTAAAACTAAGTGTATTTTATATGTGTATTTTTGTTATTTAATATAGTAATACTTGTTTTTAAAAATCCTTACTTTGTGTAGTGTGGATGATTAATGTCTGTGGTGTCATCCCATGATCACTGGCATTGGTTGGTTTTTAGTCACATGAAATTATTTTTGTGTTATAAATATCAGCACACTGATATACAGTGTATGGCAAATTTTTTTTTCGCAGTCCTTTTAAACAGTAAGGTCATTGAGTTGAACTTTGACTGCATATTTCTCATTTGCATGTGCGTGAAAATGTGTACCACAAATGTACACAACTGGTATGCTCATATGTATATATAAACTGTATACAGTATATGTATATATGTGTGCAATTTCATATACATAATGTTGTATGATAAATGACTGTTGTAATTTTATAAGTTCAGTAATCTTGAGTTTCTTTTTTTACTATAATTATGTACATTTTAAGCATGTAGTTGTCATTAATTTTGAAGCTTATCTATTGTAGCTGTGTTCATTTTGAAATTTAATTGTTTTTCTATGTAAAGCACCATATAATATTGTACTTCGGTTGGTTGATTGGTGCTATATAAAATAAAGATTGAGTCATATATTTATTTACTCGCATGTAAAAAAACTCTACTAAACATTTTGCAGTTTTATTGTATTTGTTTATTGAAGGCTGATGGCTTGCTGTTGGTATGGTATATTATTTGTGGTATAAACTTTGTTCTTTAATGCTATTTTTCTTCATCATAATACTGAAATACAATCATACAAGTATTTCTCATTTTAAGACCGATAAAGTTGTAGATGGCAATGATTTAGGATTTCAGTTTATTTTGTGAAATTTTCAGTAAGATAAGCACAAACCAAAGGAAAACAGATGATTTTTGATAATGCATCTGCAGAGAGAAATGTATGACAGGATGTTTGCAACATTCAGATAATTCTGATTAAAAGAAAATTGCGTAATTACCTGTGTCAAATAATTCTGATTAAAAGAAAATTTCATAATTACCTGTGTCAAGTTGTAGCTCACCTTTCTAATATATTCCTTCTCCATAAACATTACTTTTTTATTTAATTTGAGTAACATCAGCCTTGACCAGAACTTCGTGTTTGTCTGCTGACACTTTTGATTTTTAAATAATGGTAACTGAGAATTTACATTTTAAGTGACTGGCTATGTTTGTAGTTTTTTACTCCTTGAAATCAATCTCGTTTTAATATTTTGTACTGTAATTAGAATGGATTTACACTATTTTTGTAAAAAATGGTTTCAGTCAATGATGCAACAGCTGTATACATTTATTTTTTTATAATGTCACATAAGAAGCAAAGTGTACTTTGTGCATGTGAATAAATGCATATAAATGTGATATACAGCTTATGTTACTTTTCCCATTGAGCCTCCCATTCCTCAGAATTTTAGCACTGTACTAATAGTTTAATTAGTTGTTTGTGAATTTATTAAGGAGGTAGTATCATGTAACTTTACAACTTAAACAGGATCTTGTTTTTTGTGTTAAATCATTTTAGTCATTTATACTCCTGTCTGATGTAATATTAGATTTCACTTTGATTTTTTTCTATATTCAGTGTCTGAACTGACAGATATAAAGTAGACACTATCTGCTTCTGAAAAATGCATGTCAAAATTTCTAATCAGAATAAGTCCTTGATTGTTTTTGGAAGCAGTAGGAGCAAAGATGGCATTTCGTTTTTAAGGAATCCTCACCATTTTAATAAATTAAAGTTCTTGATTTATGAATTGTTTGCTTATGTTATGGCCTTGGGTATGTGTTCAAAGAAATGGCAATTGCATGAGAAGGTTACTATTTTGCATTGTGGGAGAAAGTGGAATTTTCATCCTTAAACTCTTTAGCACGTATTTTGGAAATGAAAATTACTGCATTTCTATTCCTTCTTGCAAAACTTAAGATAAGCTGACTGGTGAGTAAAGTAAAGTTCTGGGAAATGTGGATAGGTGTGTATGTTGTTAAACAAAAGATCGGTAGTTTATGTAAAATTGTACTTATGCAGTTTTCTTATAATTAACCAATTCTGACTGAATGCCTGACCAGACTTAATGAGCTGATAACCAGAGTAATTTATATGCACCATGTTTGTACCTTCTGTGCTTTCAGACGTTGTGACCTCTTAAAAAGGAAATACTAAGTGAAGAGTAGGAAAACAATTAACAGTACACACAGCAACTTTTGTGGTGAGTATGTTAAAGTGATCAAGTATTTGGTCATTCAAACATCTCTGTCAATATTAAATGATATATATTTGGTATTCATAGGAATTTAGACACAATCGGTGATATGAGAAATTCAATTTGGTTTATGACATTATAATACTCTTGTTTGTCTTTTTTAAATCTATGTTTAAATCTAATCTGAGTCTAATGGTCAGTACAGTATTTTGTCGTGTGCACCTCTAATTTTCTGGTTTTAAAGTTAAGGTCAAGTCTTGTGAATATAAGGGGTGTATGCAGCATTAGCAAACCCTGTTTAACTTAATTTAATTTAAGAGGTTTGATGAAATGATACAGGCATTGCCATCTTTAGATTGCCTTATTTCTAACCAACAAATTTATTATAATCTAGCCGAATTACGCAAGTTAAAATGTTTCAAATATGTGTTAGGTGGGTTGGTGACATCAAACCAAAAAATAATTTGAACTTTTCCTAAAACTGAAGTTGTGAATTTTCCCTTTAATTTCAGTGCATTAGATTTTTATTATAAAATCATTTTTCAAACTAAAAGATTATATTAAATTTAACGCCTTTATCAGTTACTGTTTTTTTTAACTCATCAAAAAATAAAGAGAAACAAGACAGATTTTCCTGTGGGGGGAAAAAACAGTTTACCTTACCTTGTAATATGCATAGATTTAATGTTTTTTTCTGTAACTTCTTTAAAAGGTAACTCTTCAAGCATGTGTATAAATGTTGGTTATGTTGTTTACAACTTGATTTCTCAGTTGTGTTTGGGTTCAGTCAGTGTACAGCTGTGTAGATAGAAATATTTATACACTTGAAGGGGCACTTAGTTTAGGGACGTCTGTTCCCTGTTTCTTATCTCTTACCATACTTACACAAGAACCTTGTCTTTTGTCAGCAGGAATAGGAAATGTATGTAAGATATCAGATTCATTTGTGTTCTCTCTGAGCATTACGGAAGCTCATACTTAAGATGGTGCCAATGTTTTGGTGAGATATACTTGTTGGTCTACTGGCAGATTATGTAATTATAATGTATGGTAGCTTTTAAATCCATCCATCCATTATCCAACCCGCTATATCCTAACTACAGCCCAGCCAACACAGGGCACAAGGCAGGAAACAAACCCTGGGCAGGGTGCCAGCCCACTGCAGGGCACACACACACACACACACACACCAAGCACACACTAGGGACAATTTAGGATCATCAATGCACCTAACCCACTGTGCCACCCTAGCTTTTATTTGATATTTTTTATTATTAATGTAAAGGTGACATAATACAAAATATTTTTTGTTCTTTCTTTCTTTTTTTTTTTTTTTGTTTTGTTAAAGAACACCTTATATACAACCCTAGACCTACAGCTTCCCACTGCTTGGTCATTTCAACAACAACAACATTTATTTATATAGCACATTTTCATACAAATAATGTAGCTCAAGGTGCTTTACATGATGAAGAAAGAGAAAAAAGACAAAGTAAGAATTAAAATCAGAGAACACTAATTAACATAGAATAAAAGTAAGGTCCAATGGCCAGGGAGAACAGAAAAAAAAAAAAAAACTCCAGACGGCTGGAGAAAAAATAAAATCTGCGGGGGTTCCAGGCCATGAGACCGCCCAGCCCCCTCTAGGCATTCTACCTAACATAAATGATCAGTCCTCATTGTATTCAGGGTTCTCATGGAAGGACTTGATGATGACGGTCACGTGGACTTCTGGCCTTTAATCCATTAATGTAGGGACATCATGGTGCTTTGATTAGGTGGTGGTGGCGCAGGTTGCCACCACAGAAAACCAGAAAAAGAACAGAAGAGAGTAGGGGTTAGTACGGATTTTGGAGCCACCATGTATAGTAATGATAATTAACTGAATATACAGAGCATCAGGATTAAATTAAAATTATGTTGTTATGAGAAAGCCATATTAAAGTAATGTGTTTTTAGCAGTTTTTTAAAGTGCTCCACCGTATCAGCCTGGCGAATTCCTATTGGCAGGCTATTCCAGATTTTAGGTGCATAACAGCAGAAGGCCGCCTCACCACTTCTTTTAAGTTTAGCTCTTGGAATTCTAAGCAGGCACTCATTTGAAGATCTAAGGTTGTGATTTGGAATATAAGATGTCAGACAGTCCGATATATAAGATGGAGCGAGATTATTTAAGGCTTTGTAAACCATAAGCAGTATTTTAAAGTCAATTCTGAATGACACAGGTAACCAGTGTAGTGATATCAAAACTGGAGAAATGTGCTTGGATTTTCTTTTCCTAGTTAGGATTCTAGCAGCTGCATTCTGCACTAGTTGCAGTCGTTTTATGTCTTTTTTGGGTAGTCCTGAAAGGAGTGCGTTACAGTAATCTAGTCGACTGAAAACAAAAGCGTGAGCTAATTTCTCAGCATCTTTCATTGATATAAGAGGTCTAACTTTTGTTCTATTTCTTAAGTAAAAAAATACTGTCCTAGTGAGCTGATTAATATGAGATTTAAAATTCAGGTCACAGTCAACAGTTACCCCTAAATTCTTTACCTTCATCTTGACTTTTAATCCTAATGCATCAAGTTTATTTCTAATAAACTCATTATATCCATTATTGCCAATCACTAAAATTTCAGTTTTTTCTTTATTTAGCTTGAGAAAATTACTACTCATCCACTCAAACACAAGTAAGACATTGTGTTAGTGAAACAACAAAGTCGGGGTTATCAGGTTCTATTGATAAATATAGTTGCGTGTCATTGGCATAGCTGTGGTAGTTCACATTATGCCCCGAGATAATCTGACCTACTGGAAGCATGTAGATTGAAAAGAGCAGCGAACCCAGGATAGAGCCTTTGGGAACACCATATAGAATATCATGTGTCTTTGAAGTATAATTACCACAACTAACAAAGAATTTTCTACCTGCCAGGTCGAATTCAAACCAATTTAAGACACTGCCAGAGAGGCCCACCCACTGACTAAGGCGATTTCTAAGAATATTGCGATCAATGGTATCAAATGCGGCACTCGGATATAAGAGGATGAGAACAGATAAATGGCCTCTGTCAGCATTTACCCGCAAGTCATTTACTACTTTAATGAGTGCAGCTTCTGTACTGTGATTTGTTCTGAAACCCGACTGAAACTGATCAAGAATAGCATGTTTATTGAGGTTGTCATTTAGCTGCATAATGACTGCCTTCTCTAGAATTTTACTTAAGAAAGGCAGGTTAGAAATAAGTCTAAAATTTTCAAAAGCAGAGGAGTCGAGATTATTTTTCTTGAATAGGGGTTTAACTATAGCAGTCTTAGGTCAGTCCGGGAAGACCCCCCGCATCTAATGACGAGTTTACTACGTCAAGAATACTATCAATTAGCATGCCCAATACTTCTTTGAATAAACTTGTTGGTACTGGGTCAAGGACGCAGGTGGCAGAGATGGGGGACTCGAGTCACATGACTTGACTCGAGTCAGACTCGAGTCACAATTTTCAGGACTTGAGACTTGCTTGATTGAAGTAAGAAAATGACTTGACTTTGACTTGAGAGTAAGTGACTTGACTTGAGACTTAAAGTGGAAGACTCGACAATGACTTGAACTTTTAAATATAATTCGTTTAATAAAATAAAATAATTTAATAAAATAATTATGACTCAGCAGCACCATAATTGGCGCCTGCGCCCTTAACGCTGCACAACTCTTAACGTTACCAAGAAGAAGAAGAAGAAGAAGAACGCTGCACAACTCAAACCGCGCCAAACATGGCAGACAATAGTCGAGCTCCTCATATAGTCACGTTTGGCTATAAGGACTTTGAACTAGACCGTACTAACAAAAAAAGATTTGCCAGATGCAGAGAATGCAACGCGAGAGTATCAGACACGACAACCACAACATCAAATTTCATCCGGCACTTCAAAAAACACAAGGAAAGGTAAGAAAGTCGAATTCTTTATAGTCAATTTAATAAAACGATTACTAATTAATTAAATTAATCATTTCTGTTTGTCATAATTTGGCCTTGGTTGCATGTTTTTTTATCAGAAATGTGATGATCATCTCATAAATAAAACGCTATAACGTTACCAGTGGCGTAGCCACATTTTAATGTTGAGTGCAACTTGAAATGAAAGGGCTTCTCGATATTACATGTAAACTATAATGTCTATATTAAATGTGCGCATTTTGAAGCGTTTGTATGGACTGACTGCGTGTGGTTAGTTGAATGGCAGCTCGTGTAACGTTATACTGCATGAAAATCTAAGATGAAAGCGTCGGTGCAATCACTTCTCCTTCAATAACTCGTTCAAAACTTTTTGGTCATACAGACAAGAATAATTTCATCGTTCGAATCGGTTACGTTAAGTGTCTATCATTTTTTTGTATACACTCACAATAACAACAAAATGTTGTGTGCTGTATAACAATGAAACCAGTTCAAATAGAAAACAAACAAACAAACAAATAAATAAATGCAGCTTCAGAAGACTCTAAACGATTCCAGCCGAGGAGGAGGAGTCTTATCTAGCGAAACAATCGGTTATTTTCTAAACAAATGGACAATTTATATACTTTTTAACCTCAAATGCTGGTCTTGTGTTGTCTCTGCGCAGTCTGTGTGATTCGGGTAAATACAGTCTTAGATTGCAGCAAAAGTGCAGACACAGTGTTTACACAGTTAACATGTATAGAAGCTCAAATGCCCTTTACAAAAAAAGGTAAAAACAGCATTGCAGGATGTTTTTGACATTAAAGATATAAAAGAGATTGTTGTTTTTTTGACATCTATTAACTGTATTTACCCGAATCACACAGGCTGCACAGAGAGGAGACAAGACCAGCATTTGAGGCTAAAAAGTATATAAATTGTCAATTTGTTTGGAAAATAACCAATCATTTCGGGCTTTCTGAAGCTGCATTTAAACTGCATTTTGGAAGTTCAAACTTCGGGGCGCCATACATATCCATTATATATAGACAGAAATCCTGAAATGTTTTCCTCAAAACAAAAAAAAACAAAAAAACAATTTCTTTATGACTGAGGAAAGAAAGACATGAACATATTGGATGACAAGGGGGTGAGTACATTATCTGTACATTGTTGTTGTCAAAGTAAACTAATCCTTTCAGATTGAATTGCATTATACATTTTAGACTGGATTTCTTAGTTTTAAACATTTTGTGTAAGCAACACAATTTTATTTTCAGATATTAATGTAGCACAGATATGCATATAATTTAAATATAGCAATGCAAATAAGATACATAATATATGTATATAAGTTCATCTTTTCTGTAAAAATTTTTCTGTGCAAAAATAAATGTATCGAAAAATTTACCTCTGTTTGTTTTAGTACTGCAACTTGACTTGACTTGGCTTGAAACTTATCAGGACTCGACTTGACTTGCTTAGGGTGAACCCTTGACTTGACTTGCTTGATTTGTCTTAACTGTGATTTGAGACTTGACTCGAGACTTGATGGTTAACACTTGAAACTTGCTTGGACTTGATCATATGCGACTTGTCCCCATCTCTGGCAGGTGGAGTGTCTCAGTTGAGAAATTGTTTTATATAAATCAGGTAAATCTATCCTGGTGAAAGAATTTAATTTGTTTATAACAGAGTACTGGGGCCTAAGAGGATGTGCAGTGTTGGGGAGATGTACTATATTATTTCTAATATCGTTAATTTTGTGATTGAAAAATACAGCAATAGCCTCACAAGTTTCACTGGAAGTATTCTGTAGGCATTCCATTGAGTTACCTAGGTTTGGCAGCCGATCAATTGTAGAGAACAAGACTCTGGGATTACTAGCATTGTTATTTATAGTTCTAGAGAAATAGAATAGTGCCTCTCAAGATGGACTGTGTTATTGTATTCTGTTATTTTAACCTTCAATATCTCATAGTGGATAGTTAGTTCAGTTTTTCTCCATTTACGCTCAGCTCTACGGCATGTTCTATTTAAATCAGACCCTCTTTGGGTCTTCCACGGTATAACAATGCTAGAAGATTTTTTTAACTGTCTTTTCAGGTGCGACTATGTCAGCAGCAGCTCTCACCTTAGTATTAAATTTTTCTACCTTACTATTTACATTAGCCTCGCTACTGTAGTTAGCACTACAAATGGACTGCTTGCTTAGAATGTTTGTAAAATTTGAAGCTGCTGATAAATCAAAGAAGCGTTTTTTAACAATATGCTTCTCGTGAATGTTTTCTATCATTATTTCTATATGAAATAGTAAAAGAAAATGGTCTGATATACCAATATCAATGATCTGCTTCACATCAACTTTCAGTCCTTTAGTAATTTCTAAGTCTCACATATGACCTGCTTTATGTGTAGGCTGATTAACGAGCTGTCTCAAATCAAAAGAGACCAGGAGGAGCAGAGTTCATGCCTAATCTTACTGAATCAATGGTTAAAAAAAAGACCAAACACAGATTTATATTAAAAAATGAAATTTGCAAACATAATGATTACCAAGAAGACAAGGCAGTTTAAGATGCACTGCAAAAATAGAATGGATTGTTTATTTTTCTCCAAATAAATGTTATTGAATTATATATTCCTTTTTGTTAATGGAAATTTTACATTTTGGATGGTATTTCTCATAATAACATAATAAGTATAAAATATGATACATTATTTAGAAAAAAAGCATAATTTTAAAAAGTCAACTTGCAAAAAATATTATTGTTAGGATAGAAAATGTATTTCAAAAAGTGTAGAAATGAGATACCTCCAAGTCTTTTTATATCATCAGCATTTTACTGCATTAACATTTCAGACTGAGCATAACACAAAACAACGCTAATTAAAATGTGCTTTTGTAAATTTAATTTTTTGGCTATAATTAAACGTATCATTCAGAAATTGATGTTAATATTTTGGCAGACTCATGGAATTTGTGGCTATAAGTAAGGCATTTAATTTACTGTGGATATAATTACAAAATCACAGGTTTTTTTTTTAAGAGTGTTCCTATCACCTCAGTTAAGTAATGGCAACAAGAAATTGATAAGGATAACAAGGTAATTGTCGAATTTGACCCTCTTTGTACAGGTTGTATGCTAAAGTCCATTAACATTAAAAATGTCAGCAAAGGGCTAATGTTGAATGTGATAACAAATACATGTTATATCAAGCCTTATCTGACGTACTAAGATAGCTTTTTTCTTCTTAACATAAGGTTATAATAAGTTAGGTACATAATCAGGGTCTTTATGATAACACAAATTGTAATAATAAAAAAAACAACAGTCTAGGCTTGTCTAGAGCAGAGTTCATTTTCTGATGACAGCAATGATTACAAAACACTGGTTTTCTGAACTGACTTAACCTCATCTGCCAAGAAGTTTATTGTCGTTCACCTCTTATTTTTGTCTTGTCTAACAAATTACACAGACCATGCTTAGTATGTTATGAACACACAGTGATAATTATCTTTTTTCTTTGTAAATGTACATATCCTGAATATTTTTCTTGCAGTTCATGCTTCTTGCACCTTCACATGTTATGTATAACTGTTATAGTAATTGAAGAGACAGACTAGCCCCAGAAATAGTGAAAGATAGGCGTGTCATTTTTGAATTAGTTTTTATTATTATTATTGGTGCATCCAAACCCATACATTTAATTTAATTTGTGCAATTGTGTTTTGTGTTTGTTCAGGGGTTACCAGTATGTTCGTGAAGCAAAAGCCTTAAAACTTGCTGAACATATGCCCACTCTGAAATAGACAATTTCCTTGTTGATTCAAGTCTTGACAATTTTTGTATATTAAGTAAAATAGTATATTCCATTTTTGTTCTACTGTATCATCACCTCTCTCCTACGCAAGGTATTGGACTTTAGGAACAAAAGGCTGTCAGTTAAGTTCTCTTTAAACTCATTATATCAAAAGTCCCTAAATCTGTCAGTGTAATACTTAAATAACTGACAAAACAATTGTTTTTCCCCAAAGTGATTTAAACCTTTATTTTGTTTTTTTTTTTAACTTTAAGAATTGCAGTTTTGCAGTTGATGCTCCTACTTAAATAATGGTGTGTTTTTTGATTTTATTTTTTTTTTTTTGATAGGGGAAGCTGAATCAGTCAGGGCAGGTGTTGTGTACAGTACTAGATTTTCAATCACCACATAGGCCATTGTTTGAGCAGGCATCGTTTAACACTACCAGGACTAATAGATTTCTGTTTCTGATGTGTATCTCTCTGGAAAATGGGAATGATGTAGCTATTTTTATCTTTCTTTCTTGCATGTATGTGACAGAAAACAAAGAAAAATCAAGAAAAGACATTCAACTACGTGAACAGAATTTGTAAGTGTTTTTGTAAATTCTTTTAAATCTGTCCAAAGTAACTGTATTGTTCTTAAATAAAATCAATCGAAAGTATCAACAAGGAGTGGTTATGAATAACCCTTTTTTTGTATCTCGCATGAATAAACAATAGTAGACTACCTATTACAATTCTTTTGTTAACATTTAAAAGTAGATTTTAATTCACTGTCTTCTTTCATATAAAAAGAGGCCAAAAAATTTAAAAAGGTGTCCTCAAAATGTCAAGTAAAGTTTACTGTTGTATTCTTTTTACTTCCAGCATCAGTCAAAAATGACTAGATGACCCTGTGATATCTAATCAGATCCCAATTCCCCCTCACCTTTTACACCTGACTAGACAGGGTCAACTGGCTCCACCAGTTTATACTTTACGTTATCACAGGTGATGACTTTGTTAAAGACTGTATTTAGTACTTGTAAAAATATTGGATATTAAAAGTGCACATCCATATTGTGTATGTAGACTAGTACACTCTGTTTTCTTCTTCTGATAAGTATTTAAAATATAGTCTCTGTGCATTGGACCAAAAGTTATGGGAATTCAGTAATTCTAATCTGAGCACTTGGCAAACACTAAGGAGACAGTGAATTAAAACCCTTTAACATGACTCATGACTGAACAATTTCGTATCTGCAGGGCAGTAGCAAACTAAGAAGGCTGCCTGCAAAAACAAGCATGTGTTGAGCAAATAATGCAAACTTTCAATTAATAAAATGGTGCTTTCTTTTTAGTAAAGCATAAGACTTTGAACATTTCTGCCAGAGGTTGCACTTTGGCATGTTGGAGAGCTCTTAAGCTCCTGGGCTAAAGATTTTTTTGCTTAAATACTTCTCACGTTTTACATATCAGTTCCTTTTTGTTTATATTGAATGCATCTAATTTAAAGCCAAAAATATAATACCTTTCAATCTTGGTATGAGAAGAATATTCCTCTTTGTGATGTGTTCTTTGTGCTTTCTAGAGTGCAGATGCTTTATAAATTATGCAGTTGTTTTATGAAGTAAGGTTATATATAAAAACAAACACTTCACTGGATATGTTCCTTTTAGTTTTGGAAACTGTATTGAACCAAATCTTCTGAAGTCAGCCTTGCACAAAAGTGCAAAATGCATTAAGAACAGTATACAGTATTAAGATAATCAGAGATTTTATGTGCAGTATAACTAAATATTATGTATAAAAGTGGTGTTTTTTTAAGAAATAGGGTGTTTTAATTTGCATAGTAGTTTTATTTATTATGAAATCTATATAGGCAAGAAATATATGTGTACAGAATTAGAAACTCTCTGACTGAAAATTGTTTGTTAATCTATGTACAGTCTGAGCAAGGGTACTGGTAAAGTACCATAGGAATTGAATGTGCAATTCCAAAATTTTACCACACTATCTGCATAAGGGAAGGGCTGCTCACTTTCCCGTAACACAGTTTAGAATACACATATATGTTTTGTGCCTATTTTAATTAGTTCTAAAACAGATTCCTGCATTTATTTTAGTTCTACTTGATATTGCAATTTCGGGTAAAGTGGTGCTAACACATTTAAGAAAAAACTAAAATGCTAGTAATATCTGCTAAGTTGCTGTGCTGTGCCTTATTTAAGGTTGTGGGGTGCTCTGCTTAAAAAAGTAATATTGTTCATAGATTATTTTGATGTGCCATTTTTATTTTCTTCAAATCTTTTGTGTAATAAGCCTGTGCAATTTTAAAAAAATTGGAAGAGTAGTAGATTTTTTTTCTTGTTTCAGTGAAGTTCCCAAAAGCGGATTTACTGAACAATATGCAATATTTGCTACATAGTTTTAAAATAAGGTTTAAAATTACTTTCAGGGTGGGTTCATTGACTTACTCAAAACTTCCATGCATATGCCTTTATGGAGAAGCATAGCAAAACTGGGGAATAAAACAGCTTTCTAGCTGTTAATCCTGAAGCAGAATTTATATTTTTATAAAGTTGCACTGACTTGTTTTGTTGCATGCGAAGACAAGTATAGCTGCTGTAACATGCTTTTTAAAATTCTTTGGGTGGAAGGTTCTTGAGCAACCTTTAGCTGCTATGTTCATAATTAAAGAAAAAATTCTGAGCTTTGTAAAAAGCTTTAATTACACATACTTTTTTATTTTCACATTGAAACTATTATGTCAGAAATACTTAATAGTTTCTCTGTTTCTTTTAATATATTTAGTAACTTTTCATGTGTGGTAAACTTGTGGCACATACACACTTTCAAATTTGTGCGACGTAATTTTTTAAACCCTTTGAAATAGTATTCCCTGTAAAAGACATGAATAATAAAATACGGCCAGGTTAAAGTTATGGGACTCAGTACTCTGTTTTCCCACCTCTTAGTACATTTGGTCACAAGTGTTGCTGCTTGCAGCTGTAATTCATTCCTTTGTCTATTTTTGATAAACAGCAAGTGCATCCATATGTGCAAAGGGGAGAGGTAATCAAACAGTTAAATTAAGTCTAAGATTTTTATTTTTATATGTCAATTAATGACCAGAAGTATATGTTTAGTTTGCAATGGAGTGTGTCCCATTCATGTCAGATTTGTGCCATGCAGTGAGACTGCTGGGATGGCTCCAGCTCCCATGATTAAGTGGGTACAAAAATCTAATTGTATGTTTATGTACAACTGCAAGTGAAGTACAAGGCATAAAGGAGTGAATTAAATCCTGAAAATATGAGTATAAATACAGTATGTATTTTTAGACAGTTAAAAAGGATGATTGCCAAATTCACATGTACTATGAAGTCTAGAGAAGTATATGGAAAAAACTATACAGGCAATGGGAAGTAAAGATGTTCAGAATATAGTAATGTTCGAAACCAGAAACGCATTCCAAAGTAGTAAACAGTATAACCAAAATACGAAAACGTTAGGATTTGTAAAAGTTAAAAGAAGGCTAGCATAAATATCATATTTGAGATTTTTCTCTAGACATTCTGCAAATGGGTAGAGCCTCACCATTTAAAGATTTTTAAACACAGCTGTGTGTCACATAGCAGCTTTAAAGCTATTAAATAGTAAAAGTGGTATGAGATGCCAGTACATCACTAATAATCTTTTTTTGTTCTTTTTCCTCTCTTTCCTGCTGTCTTTTTCTTGTCTAACTAGTGCCTACACTACTTTTTCCTTTTTTTCTGTTTTTATTTAAGCCAGCAATATGTGTACATTTTAACAGCACAGGTTAACTTATGTTTCTTCCTCTTCGGTATTACTGCTGCTTCACTGCCTGCTTATCTGCCTTAATTTGACACCTAACAACACAGCAGTCCTAACTTCATCAAGAAGAATAAAAAGACAAAAGAATAAGATATAGCTGGAACATTTTTACATCAGCACCACTACTTCCTTGTTTTTTTATTAACTTTAGAAGACATGAATTTCAAACTGAATTTTCTTAAAAACATTTTTTTACTCCCTCTTTACTTGTTGATATGGCTATATACAATCTTTACTTTTATTCCATGGTATTTTCTTACCGATGCTCAAATGAAAAGGACAATGGCAAAACGGATAAAGGCAAAGTCAACATCAGGGAAGCAATCAGGCCCTTACCGATCTGTGGACCGCTTTGACTGTCTGTCTACAATGGACTTTCCTGGAGTTGATACCTTGGACAAGTTGTTCGATCATGCAGTGAAGAAGTTTTCAAAAGCAGAATGCCTTGGCACCAGGGAAGTGCTGAGTGAAGAAAATGAAATTCAACCCACAGGAAAAGTCTTTAAAAAGGTATTGCACTTTTAATCTATAATGCTACAACCATACATTTTTAATTTATGGGAAAATAGTGCTGAAGTGATGCCCTAATATTATTTCAAATTTAAAACAGTATTTTGGACCAGAAAAGTCAAATCTTTTTCAGAAATACTATAGCATTTCTCATTTTGTATTTACAATGGCATTAAAGGTATTCTCCCACATCACATTTCCCCACATTGTATTATTTAATAGTATTGAATCTTCATTTAATGGATATGCTTGCCAATTATGACAGAAAAATCCCTATTAAGGCAAAAACAGAATTGTACAGATCTTCAAATCCACAAATATTCTCTCAATTTATGGTGACATAAAAGAAAAATAATTGATGTAAACAATTTGAAAATTAGCTTTAAGGAATCTAACTGCCTGTCAGTTTGTCTATAATTAAGGTGTTCCACTTAACTCTATTTTAAATACATTGACCTCTGGACAATTACAAATCTGATAATAGACTGGTTTTAGTCTAGAAATTCCCCATACCCAGTAGTAGCTATAACAGAATGCCTCTCATAATTAAAATGGGAGAAACTTTGGATTTGATATTAATGCCTTTGGTAAAAAATGCATAAATAACAAACTTGGCCACATTTTACCAAAAGACTCTATGACCTGCTATATAAGAATTATGTGGTTTAATGAGACCAAAACTGGCACCTGTATGCTGAAAATATCTTTGAGTTAAATGTGATACCACACATCACACTGACACAACCCTCCCTTTAAATAAGTTGTTTGAAGGGTTGCATTAGAACAAATAACTTTTATAGTCACTGTATGGCATATCTAACTTGTTTATTGGCCATTTTAAGAAAGTGTGAATGCCTAAAGTATTGAATTTGTAACCATGAGGGTATGTCCAATACATTTTTTGTTTGTTTTGTAAACATTTGACCTTTCAAAGTTTAATTCAGTTAATCTCTACTACTTAATCGAATACTGACTGCCATTTCAGGCAAAATTATGCTCCTGTACAGAGTAGAGTTCTGGTGGTTTCCTTCAGGAACTGCATATTCCCACTCATCCCTAAGTTCCATTATTGTAACAGTCCACATTAATGACTCTTATAATGTACAAGTGAACAGTGTAATGGTGCTGAACCAAGGAACAAGAAACACCTGCCAATCCCATACTTCTGACAGCTCCAAGTATCCTGGTTGGTGTATTAAATTTATTTAGTAAGTGTTGTCCAGGCATTGGCCTTACCCAGATGTCCCTGACACTTGGTGACTGTTTAGCATGTCTTGTCACCTCACTAAGCCAATGTCTATTTATCCCTCACACTTGCACCTGTTTGTTTTTGTTTGCTATCAATGAATTTCAGGCTGTAATTCTTTCTTTATATTTTTTTGCTTACACTTTTTTGAATATTTTGTAACCACTTGCTGGACTACCTGCAGATGCTCGTCCTTATATCCTTACATTTTTTTAGATATCCAGATGAAGGAAGAAAACTATTGAAATATGAGTGTTTTTGTGGACATACAAAAATGTTCTTAAACTGACATTCAGCTCTTATTTTTTACTTGGAGAACTATTTACAAGTTATGCATCTAAATTTTATATGTATATATGTTTAATTATAACTGTTCTTTCTAAATGGGATTATATAAACACGTTCCATGTTTGCAGGTGGACATATTGTTGCATGCAAAATAAAACGGGTAAAATTGGAAATCAATAATGTGCAAAAGTAACTGAAAATGCAATGATTAATCATTTCAAGCAAGAAAAATAAGCAAGACAGGGACTAAAATAGCTGGATACTAAACTTTGACAATCTGGCTTACCTATACAGCTTAGTTTAATTGAGCCTTTGGCAAAGAGTTGTAATGGCCTGCTAGTCTAGACGGTGTTTTGATGTTTTTAATTTTGTTTGTCTGTTTTAAGATGAATAGTCTAACTGTATGCACCCTTCGAAATTATCCAATAGAGCAGCAAGTTAAGTGAAGAGTTTGTCAAGGAGAACCAACCCCAGAATGATATCCAAACTTCTTCACACCTTACTTCCTGCTGCCAGTATCCTTGTCCATACAATGCAGCACAAGCTGAATGGCAATGGTATTCATCCAGGACAAAAAATGAATATTTCAGAATTATACCAAAACATTATGGAGGAGAACCCCTCAAGCCAAAAATGAGTTACCTGGCATAGCAATGACTGTATATTCTAAAAATTAAGGTTTGGGGTGTGTGGTATTTAGATATAAACTTAAAAGATGTCTTGTGGTAAGATTTAGATTGGTCTATCTAAGCAAGACAGTCATAAAATATGGAGCAGACATAAAAGCTTTGAGGAAGGACAGGTAAAACGTTCTCTATGTAGGATAGATGGAAACTACCAAATGTTCAATTGCTGTCCTGGCTGCCAAAGGATGTACTATTTTATTTTATTATATATATTACAATACTGCAGACCATTGCTAGGACACCCAAAGAAATCATTTTTAAAGTTGGTTAACAAACACATTGAATGGAACTTGGGTGCTTCGGGGAGTGGTTTCTCCACCAAACCTTTGTTGTTTAAGCCATCTCACATGATATAAATGTTCTAGGAAAACCACAGACATGCTTGTCATTTTGTCAAAGTATGTTTATTGTAATGTTTTATGATTATTTGCTTTAAACACACTTTTCTTGGCTGGTCAAAGACATTAGCACAGTGCCCTATATAATATGTTCTTGCTTGTGTGGTGGGAGCAGTTTTGACCCTTGCTAACAGATGGGAATTAAAGAGGGAGCAATAAACACGGCCACAAGAATAATTTCTACAGCAGTGTTACAGTGACAGAAGGATTCTTGCAGACTAAGTGAGAAGATGCCAGTTATACATCAGGAAGATAGGTCAGCAGCCAATCCTGATAGATGCACAGTTTGGCCCATTTATTTATAAACAAGGGCAGATAGCCTGGAGGATACTGTAACAAAATAGCCATTTAAAAACCGGTCACTGCTCTGGTGCACTGTTTTTATGGTACCCAGGTAATGATGTGGCTTGTTGGCACTTAATTATTATAGGCCTGTGTTTGACCCCAAAATGGGTTTTGCCACACCCTGCAAGTTGCAAATTAAGTTTAGTGTGGAAAGGTGAGGTGGAGCAAAGTCTTGCAGACCGGAAGGAATAAAGGGATGAAGAGGAAACCAGTGCCAATGGTAATTTGGTGGGAACTAAATTTTTGTTACACTACCTGTAGTTTCATCCATCATGATCTCTTGTCATCTGTTCTTTTATTCCTCTGAAGAATACAACGTACATTTATTAATTTTTGTGCTCTTTGGCATTTCTCTAGTGGTACAAAAAAAAGATACAGTGAGCAGATGAAATATACTCTTATTTTGAACATTACAAATTTATTCAGAAACTGCAAGTATTCTTGTATTAATTTATCATTCTTACCCTATTTAAGTAAGGAAATTTGTCTGAAATAGTTGTTTGACAAGGCGGGATATATCACACTAAATTTTAAAGTCTAGAGAAGCATTGCTTCTAATTGGCAAACTCCGAACTGTAAACTTGAATATATTACCTATTCTGTTTTTCAGTTGATATTGGGGAACTACAAATGGATTACGTACGAAGAAATGGATGTTCAGGTGAATCACTTGGGCAGTGGCCTAGCTGCTTTGGGACAAAAACCAAAGAACACAATTGCCATTTTCTGTGAGACCAGGGCCGAATGGATGATTGCAGCTAATGCTTGTTTCCGATACAATTTTCCATGTAAGTTGTTATTCGTTAAAATTTGTGTTTATTTCCTTGTTTTAATTGTAATGTTTTGCTTTTTTAAGTAGCTGGAAAGGAGCAAACTGTTTCAAAATTTGATTGCCTGTTGAACAAAAATAAATATGTAATACCAAAAAAACGCCTAATATTGAAATCAAAAGTTCTAATTAAAACCACCTAATATAGATATACAGTATGTGCATTCAAATAAAGTCACAATACAAAGAAATACCATTTTTTTGGTTAGGATTCCACTGTACTTTAATACTGGGTTTTGAATTTAATTCCATTGGCATTGTCCCAAATTTCTTTGGTTGATATAAGCATTAGTGAGCTTTTCAAAGATGTTTTTCTTTTTTATGTATGTGCCTGGGGAAGGAAAATGCTTGTTTTTCATATAGGTTATTTGAAATTGTCAATGAAAACAATCTAAATAGATGTATGTATGTGTTCTTAGTACAATTAGTCTGAAATCTGTACAAGTAAAGATGTTGCTTTTATGCCAATTAATTTAATGTCATAAAAGTCGCCAGTTCATTATGTAGGTAGTCAATGGGGTCAAATTTATTAGTGTCCCTACACAATACTGCTTTCATGATTTGGTTCTAAGATGCAATTCCCTTCACCTTATGTGTTGAGTTCACAGATTCATCTTCCCAGACCAGAAACATGATGTAATGTTAATTTAAAATCCAAATATGATTCTGAGTATCTGTGAATGTACTTTTTTCTCCTTCAGAGTGCTTGCATCATATCAAAGGTGAATTACTGCCTAGTGCCAACAACCTTGAATTTTCTAAGCTGGTGTAAAACAAAATGGCAAAATTGCAAACGATGGTCATGGTGCCTCTGTGAAGAATAAGAAAAGGATTCATATGTAAATCACTTGTACAAAACGTGATTGCTTCTTTTATGTTTTAATTACTTGAGCTTAAAACAGTACCTAAGTCAGTTTCATACTGTGGTATATACATTTATATATCTTTACTTTTATTTTAATTATTCAATCTGAATACTCAATATTTCTGCAGTGGTGACCTTCTATGCCACACTTGGACAAGATGCTGTGGTTTATGGACTAAATCAATGTGACGCCACTCATCTCATTACAAGCGTGGAACTTCTTGAAACTAAACTCAAGGCAAGTGTGGTAGGGGTAGGGAATACTTTTTTTTTTTTTTTTTTTTTTTTTATGTCTTACACTGAAAAGTTTGTTTTTAAAATAAAGTCTTCCCAATTGTTGCAGTGACTAATGGAAACAAATTGTAACTAAACAATATCTGAAAATGTTGTATTTCATTCACATCTGAAGAATCACAGGAATTGGTTCTAAGGAAAGATGTAGCACACTTAAATATAGGCATTGTTGAGAAAACATAAACAGTTAATTACAAGCAGCTTAGCTAAGCAGGGTATGTAGTAGATTTTGACTGGTTTCTGTTTTTGTGTTCTGTATCTAGGCGGAAGTAAATCGAGTTGATTGTTTTTTATTGAATTGTATTAAATATAATTTTTTTTTATTGATACAGAACAATATAAATAAGAACAGTCATTCCTTACCTTGCAAAGCCCAAATTGTAGCTTGTCTTGGTGTAAATGTTTTGTGTGTGCCCTGTAGTAGACTGTCTTTATGTCAAGGGCTAATTGATCTAGGGAAATACACCATAAATCGCTAGATACAGTAAATAAATTTCAGGAAAATATTAATGTCATAAAATTTAAATTGGAAAAATTTGAAAGTAAAATATATACTTGTGTTGAAATTACATATTTGTTTTTTCCCCATTCTGTATCATACTGTATTACATTGCATTTTATTAGACAAGAAGAAACAAAGTTTTCATTGTTATATTTTCATGTAATGGTTTATTTCTTTTTTTCTTTAATGTATTTTAATTTTTGATTTATGTTTATTTATTTATATTAAACACACCATGTTTAATTCTGCTATATCCTTCCTTCTTTACAAACAGGGTATTTTATCGCAACTTCACAATCTGAAGCATGTCATTTATGTTGATAAAAAGAACATCCAGACAGCTGATTATCCTAAAGAAATCCAGATTCACAGCTTAGAGTCTGTTCAGGAGATGGGAGCCAAACCTGAACACTGTAAGTTGAATTTTTTTTTCTCATAAGTTTGGGTAACTTGATTTAGAATTTTTGTTAGTATGTACTGTATATGTAAATAAATCAAAAGTATCTCTTTAATGAAGATCCTATAAACAGAATCTTCATTATTTCTAAATTATATCTTTTTAATCAATGAACTATAATTATTATTCATTAAATTAATACATTTACATTTTGCAAAAGAAAAGGGTGCTAGTTTTAAGCAATAATTTTGTTGCATGGTTGTGTACTGCTTAGTGCTCCTGTGGTGCTAATATATCCAGTAATGTAGAAAATTATTAGAAGCAGGGTGAGTTATTACTCTTTGACTCCAAAGACATGCGCACCTCTTAAATAAAAGTTATGTTAAGACAAGAAGCAGGCTTGATATGTGCACATTAATATTCTCAAATATACTCAATCAGATTTGGGGTTGCAAAGGATCCTTTTTAGACTGGTAGGCAGAACTGGGCACAAAGCAGCAAAAAGCCCAAGACAGGATGCCAGTTACATTCACACAGGAGCCAGTTGGGAATGAACCTGCACAGAAAAGGGAAGGAATGTGCAGAGGCCAAACTGATAATTTCCAGGTATAGGATTTGAGCACAGGATGCTGGATTTTTGTAGATGTTAAGGCTACCCACTGTGTGGTTTTGACATTTTATAATCTGTTAAATAAACATATTTATTAAAATAGATACCTAACTAAAATGCTAATCTATGCTATAATATTTGGAGTAAATGTGGTTGTGCTCCCACTACTGTATATAATTAATAAAACTGGTGAATATCAAAAGCTTAAGTGGCAACACATTCATGTGTTTTTGTTATTGCCAGTATTTAATAACAGTATTATTGTGTGTCTGGATTATCCATCCATCCATCCTTCTGAAATGTGTATTGACAAAAAATTTGTGACAAAAGTATGTAAGGGCATGACTACAACTTCAGATTTATTTATTTAAAAAAAAAAAACACATTTATTAAAAAAGTGTCAATATCTGGGTTATTCTCAGTTCTTATACTGGACACCACACTATATTAGCATACTAAACAATGAAAACACGTTTGTGTGTTACTATACTATAAGTAGATTTTCATAAATATTGGCAAATGTTCACCCATGTCTTAAATTTATATCTTCTTTTTATTTCACAGTAAGTGTTCCTCCATCTCGTCCTAGTTCTTCTGATCTTGCAGTTATTATGTATACCAGTGGTTCAACTGGCATTCCAAAAGGAGTCATGATTGATCATAGTAATCTAATAGCTGGTATGTCTGGACAGTGTGAAAGGATACCAGGTCTAGGGTGAGTACATTATTGTTCCTGGAGGTTAAAGATTCATTGAAGGGAAACTCATTTTACAACACAATCACCCTGTTCCACTGTGACATTATCATTATTAAAATCACAATTTTGCATTTCTTCAGATATTTCTTACTGTATATGTATTGTTATATTTAAGCATGTGTTATTTTTAAAACTAACTTGAGACACACTATGCAGAGTGGCATCTTCATTAGGCACACCTAACTTTCCCAGGTAACTGAATGCTTAGTCGATGACAGAAACATATATGCAAACAAAGTTAATATAAAAAAAATGCATGAGCATCACCTAATCATCTTTGTTTACAATTCAGTAAGAGAACAAAACAAGCAAGACTAAATAATTTTCATTGCTCCAAGTATGGCATGGTAGTGGGCAACAGCGGCCCAGGCATAAGTGTAGCAGGAAATTAGCAGTCTTGGGGTTTTCAAATACAGCAGTGTCACAGGATTATTTGAGTGGGACACTATTCAAAAACACTCAAAAGTGCAGCTAGCCACATAAAGACTGCTAATGTGGTTGCTGTGCTGAATTGTGCAAAGTAACAAGTAGGCTACAGTCAATCAACTGAAAAGTTCAGTGCAACTTTGACAGTGGAAGAGTCCTATCATAATGCATAGCTTCTCATGCTTTTTTCACAAATACCGTCTGACTGCCAGTGACCCAAATGAGATCCAATTTCATTATTTGCAATGGCAAAGGAATGCAAAACAGTAAGCACAGTGGATATAAAATAAAAAAAAAATTAAAACCTTTCGTATTTCGATGAATCTTCGTTCCTGCTGATTTATGCTCATGCTATGTCCAGGGTTCTATGCACACTCCATGTGTCCATTGATGCCTCTTGCTGGATGTCTACAGTGCAAGCTGCATGTTGTTTTCTGTTGGTGTTATTGTAATAATATAGCATAACTTTGTTGTTGTTAGTTGAACGATATTTGAAAGCTACAGCATATACTATATGGCCATATTATAGAGTTCAGGTAGCTTCAGCTGCACCCATTGCTAACAGGTGCATAAAATCAATCATATAGCTATGCAATTTCCATTGACAGACATTGGGAGTAAAGTAGGTCATACTAGAGAGCTCAGTTACTTTAAATGTGATCCTGTGTTAGGATTCCATCTTCTCCACAAGTCAGTCCATGAAACTTCTGCTCAGCTAGATCACTAGGTCAGTGTAAGTACTAATATTGTGAAGCGGAGCAATAGCAGTTCCACCATGAAGTGGTAGATCAGGCAAACTTCCAGAGTGGGGCCACTGCGTGATAAAGATCATAGTGTGTAAAAATCACATACACTCTTATTACATTACTCACAACTGAGTTCCAAACTGCCTTTGAAATCAGCATCAGAAGCTTCATGAAATGGGTTTACATACCTAAGCAGGTGCACACAAGCATAAGATCAGTATTTGCAATTCCAAACGTTGGCTGGAGTGCTGTAAAGCATGCCACTATTAGACTCTGGAGCAGTGGAAACATGTTCTCTGGAGTGATGAATTGCATTTCACTATCTGCCAGTCTGATGGACAAATCTGGGTTTAGCTGATGCCAGGAGATCACTGCCCTTCAGACTACATAGTGCCTAGTGTAAAGTTTGGTAGAGGAGGGATAATGGTCTGAGGCTGTTTTTAGGGAGGTAGTTGGGCCTCTTTGTTCCAGTGAAGGTTACTGTTAATGCTAAAGCATATGAAGATATTTTAGACAATTGTGCAGTTCCAGCTTTATGGCAGTATTTTGGGGAAGTTCCTTTTTCTGTTCCAGCACGATAGTGCCCCTATGCATAGAGCCAGGTCTATAAAAATGTGCTTTGCCAAGTTTGGTGTGGATAAATTCAAGTGGTCTGCACAGAGCCTTGACCTCAACCCTCTTGAACACCTTTGGGATGAAGTGGAATGCTGATTACAAACCAGGTCTTCTCATCCAACATCAGTACCTGACCTCACAAATGCTCCTTAGGCTAAATAGTCACAAATTCACACAGAAACACTCCAAAATGTAATGCAAAGCCTAGACCAAAAGAGTGGAGGTGGTTATACTAGTAAAAAAGGGGCCAGCTCCATATCTGTGCCCATGATTTTGGAATGGCATTTCTAACAAGCTTGTACAGGTGTAATGGTCAGGTATCCACACACTTTTTGCCATGCAGTGTTTCTCAAAATTGTTGCTAATGACATGCATCCCTTCATTTTGACAGTATACCCTTCTGTGGGGTTTTGGGGTGGAACAGTTCTTGCTGCCTTAGTAGAAATGTTCAGGAATCGCTACAGAAACAACAATGACTTTTGTTTCACTTTTAGTCCCAGATTTTCATTTACCAGCTAATTCCCTCATGAATTTTGGCTTTTGTGAAAGCAAATGTGAGGACCAGCTGACTATTGAGGAGGAGTATCAGAAAATGTGGCCATTAATTATACATTTTATTTGTAGTTAAAATTCTACTTCCAAAATGGCTGCTGCTTCGCAGTAAGCAAAATATCCATCCAACAGTTTAACCTCCTTAATAATGATTCTCTTGTGCTCTTTACTTGGACTTAAACAGTAGTTTGGAGCACTTTATTCATCATAGGCATATGTGTATGCACATATGTTTAAATGTTAGCGTTCCAGTTGAATAGTGTGAATGTTTTTCCCCCCCACATAATCTTCCCATAATTCTACTGCTTAAACAAGTCTTTTTGAGTTTTGTTGCTTTCATTTACAAGAATAATGCTTTCTGTAGAACAGTGAACAAGCCACATTATATTATTTTCTGTAAAGTTAAGTCATATTAAAAATAAAAATGTAGTGTAGAATCTGAAAATACAGTAAGATCTATATTTTATTATACTTTTTGGTATATGATATCAAATTGTATAAGAGGAATAATAAGATTTTCGCCTGATCCTGAAAGGGTTATTCTATAGTGGTGATTTTGTGAGCCAAAGATTAACTTGTGTGTACTAAATTATATGAATTACATGTTTTTATCATTTGTAGTTTATACTGTTTGTACGGTTTCAGAGTAATGTCTATCTACAGTCAATAGATTGCAGAATAGACTACAGAATTCTGTTGTGGTATGGTGTCTGTTGATGATGACTGAAAGTCTGGTTGACCTTTAATGCTGATCACAAAAGAAAATTACAATTACAAAATTACAAAAGAAAGCAAAGAGTGAATTAAAATTTATAATCGACATGATTATACACGAGATAGCAGACATTATAAGGATTAATTTTGGTCAGTCTTGTCCATCATTCTTGAACAATTAGACATGAACAATGTCTTAAAACATTTCCACATCCAAAGTTCTAATCAGAATCTCAAGCTAATGAATATGAAGTGGGAGAAATTTAAGGTGTTTCATAATTGGAGGTGAAACACTTGATACATCATTGTGAATCCAAGCACCATGGCAAATATGGTAATTCTCCATCATCAAAGAAATGAAAGGTCCAATCTTGTGTTGTCAGGATCATAAGCACAATTTTTTCTGATGTTAAGGGTATAGTCCATATTGATTACATGATTCTGTTATCCCAATTTGCATTGCATTTTTGACAGTTAATCGGCGAAAAACATCAAGGAAAGCTGTTGACAATTGCCCATCTACTTTATGCCAAAGCCTCCGTTCACACTCCATTAGTTGCAAAGGCTGCATTGTAAAACTCTGGATTCAAAAAGATGCCACATCTACCTTGTTTTCCATACCTCACCCTTGTGACTATCGTCTCTTCTCAAATCAAAAAAGGCCAGCTTTGTGGGATGTGCTATACCAATGATGAAGATGTCAAGTCTGCTACAAAAGAGTGGATGCACACTGTAGACAAACTGCTTTACCCGAGTGTAATAGAAAAGCTTTGTGAAAGCTAAAGCATGTACTTTAGTGTTCAGAGAGATTATGTTGAAGAATTTAGATTTAGAAGTTTAGATTTGCTGGTGTTTCTCTTTATAGGTTAGGGTAAAATCTTTTTGATCACCTCTCATTGTGTGCATGTTGATGAGCAGGTTTATTTCATTCTAGTAGGACTATGCATTTCTATGCAATTTACTGGACATACTGTGTGCACATTTATGGTTTTTACAAATATGTACTCCCAGCACTTATTTAGTAATACTCTGTATATTGCTTAACAGCCCAAAAGACACATACATTGGATATCTGCCTTTAGCTCATGTTCTGGAAATGACAGCTGAGATCTCCTGTGTCACATATGGCTGCAGAATTGGCTATTCTTCTCCACAAACCCTATCAGATCAGGTAATTTTTAAACTTTTGATATTCTGTATTTTTTGCATGATATGTCATTTAACACTAGACTTTCCAGAGCCTACGAGAAAACTTGTAAATCCAATCCACCTTAAATCCATTCTCACCTCTCCGTCAGAGTGTTTTGTCCTGTAAATGTGTCGATTAACAGCAAGCAACCTGGTATCCCATTTGCAGTTCATTTCATAAAGAAGTTTCTCAGTACTCAGTGTTTATCTTCGAATGAAGTGTTGGAGCTTTATAGGGTAAAATAGTACATCATCATTTGGAATACATACATTTCATGTGTGTTCCGTGTCAACAACAATCTATGTGTAACGTAGTTAACACAGGAACGTTTTTCATGTTTTAGTAATAATTGAAAAAATGTAGACATGAAATGTATAATGTGTGAAGCCTGAAATACAAATATGAAATAAATACTTTCACAAAAGGTACAAGTATAACAAAACAAGTGCACTTTTATTCAAGAATTTAACTAAAGTAAAAAGAAAGGAGGTTATGGTAGGCAATTGATAACGACAGCTTGCGTGGTGCAATGCTAAGAACTGCTGATTCCCAATCAAGAGCTTCTGGGTTCAATGCTGGCAGCTTCTCAAGTTTGCCGTTTTGAGTAGAGAGCTGCTCTTATTCTTAATATTATACAATAAAAACATAAATTGCGTCTGTAACAGCCGCTGTAAATGTATAGTACTTGTCAAACTTAGCATCTTTTTTTTTTTTTTAGTTTTTTTCTCACTCACATTCACGCTCCCACAACAACTCCCTGCGCCCCCCCCCCCCCAAACCCCCGATCTGATGCTGTTTTACAGGGAATTCTCGAATGTCATATACCTATCTCTTTTATTGTCAGTACGGCTTTGATATCATGGGTCAGTAGGCGCATACTAATTCAGCGTGAGCAGGAACACTCAAGAATAAAACTGAATAAAAAAAAAAAAATTCACATCCACAGTCATTCTCAGTCACGCACAACACTCACATCCACGTCCACTGTTTTCCCAGTCTTGTTCGCGCACAAGATCTGACACGGTTTTCAAATAAAGAGGGGGTGTAACACACCAAGTCTGCACCACGTCTTTATCTGAAAACGGTGTCAGATCGGAAGGTGGGAGGTGTGTCTGGAAGCTTGAACATGAGTCAGACAATAAAACTGGGGGGCTGCACTGAATAAGCTCCAGTTTTATTCTCTCAATCACGATCATGCTCTAACACCTCCCCCACCCCCGCCTCTCCTGATCTGACTCTAGGTAACAGCACCAGCGTAAATTCACACCCGATCTGACGCTGTTTGTTTTCAAATAATATTGCATTAGCGTGATGATGTTTTCTGATTAATTTTATACCCAATGTCCCATATATTTGTCTCTTTCTTTTTTTTCTCTCCGTGCTGTGTCGACATCGTGCACCAGAAGGTGTGAGCTTATTCAATGCAGCAGGAACACTCCATAAAACTGAATAAAAAAAAATAAAGTGGCTGTGAGATACGAAGAAGGGAGATTCACCAGCATTTGTGTGTCAGCTTTTATCCCTCCAGATCAGAGAATGTCCAGTTCCATTGCCTCAAAACACTACTCGCATCTATAGTTATTCCCAGTTTCAAATAAAAACTAAAAGCGTCAGATCCCTAGGGCAGTGTATGTATGGTGATCGTGACTGAGAGAATAAAAGTGAAAAAAAAAGGTAACTTTTACAAGTACAGTACTATAAATATACATGGTCTTTTACAGACACAAACCAAATGTATGTGTGTACTATGTAATATTAACAACTAGCAGAATACCCGCGCTTCGCAGCGGAGAAGTAGTGTGTTAAAGAAGGTATGAAAAAGAAAAGGAAAAATTTAAAAAATAACGTAACATGATTGTTAATGTAATTGTTTTG
>JANRMT010062790.1:66261362-66275479 GCA_026402145.1 Polypterus bichir lapradei | reverse complement strand
ATAACGGTCGACAACGTCCGCCATGTTGAACTTTCTTATTTATGGCCCCATCTTCACGAAATTTGGTAGGCGGCTTCCCTGCGCTAACCGAAACCGATGTACTTACTTATTTCGATGGTATGACGCCACTGTCGGCCGCCATATTGAACTTTCCAACGTCACCAATTTTCCAACTTCCCGTGTAGGTAGAAGAATGACCCCGTCTTCACGAAATTTGGTAGGTGGCTTCCCTGCGCTAACCAAAACCGATGTACGTACTTATTTCGGTGGTATGACGCCACTGTCGGCCGCCATATTGAATTTTCCAAACATCACAAATTCTCCAACTTCCCGTGTAAGTAGGAGGCTGAAATTTGGCAGGGCCATTCCTTACAGCTTACTTACAAAAGTTAAGCAGGTTTCATTTCGAAATTCTACGCGTAATGGTCATAATGGTCAACGACGTCCGCCATATTGAACTTTGTTATTCATGGCCCCATCTTCACGAAATTTGGTAGGCGGCTTCCCTGCGCTAACCGAAACCAATGTACATACTTATTTCGGTGGTATGACGCTACTGTCAGCCGCCATATTGAACTTTCCAACGTCACTAATTCTCCACCTTCCCGTGTAGGTAGAAGGCTGAAATTTGGTACTTATTTCGGTGGTATGATGCCACTGACGGCCGCATATTAAACTTTTAATGGAAAGCGATGTACGTACTTATTTCGTTGGTATGACACCACTGTTGGCCGCCATATTGAACTTTCCAACGTCACTAATTCTCAAACTTCCCGTGCAGGTAGAAGGCTGAAATTTGGCAGGCTCATTCCTTACAGCTTACTTACAAAAGTTAAGCAGGTTTCATTTCAAAATTCTACGCGTAATGGTCATAATGGTTAACAACGTCCGCCATGTTGAACTTTCTTATTTATGGCCCGATCTTCTCGAAATTTTATAGGCGGCTTCCCTGCACTAACCGAAACCAATGTACATACTTATTTCGGTGGTATGATGCCACTGTCGGCCACCATATTGAACTTTTCAACAGTCTTTGTTACTTATGGGCCCATCTTCAAGAAATTTGGTACATGGGTTCCCAACGCTAACTGAATCCTACTTATGTACATATGTACGTCCATAGCCTGCAGCTCAGTCACTGTGTGAGGTGGCGTTGGGTCTCCTATCCCAACGCCTCCCACGTTGTTGGCTGCCTGCCTATATAAGACTGTCCGTTGCTCCGGTCTCTACATTCCCTTCCTTGCTTCGCCACGGGATTCACGTCTCCCTACTGATAACTACAGCCTTTTTGTTTAATCCACGGCTTCTCTGCTGTTTTATTGTTTGTTTATTACAATTATAGTTATTGTATAGGTATTTTAGACTTACTTTACATTGCTCAGGTACCCATTTCCTTTATCATTCCAACACCCATTACCATGTCTATCGAGGTGATCACTATCGATCAAAGAACTGTCACTTACTGAGTGGTTTCCATGCCCAGTGATGGCACCTACCTTTTCCATTCTCTTTGTTACATATTGCACGGCCATATCAGGCTCACTCTTGATATCCGGAGGAACATTGTGTCTTATGTATTGAATGACTGGGACAGGTTCAAGGTGTGGACTGATGACGGTACAGGAGATAATTATACTACACAGGAGCACTATAAGAGTGAAATGCTTAAGCCCTTCACCTATAGTTCTGCATTTGAGTTGATGGCTGCCGCTGAATTGTTCGGTTGTCGCTTTCAAGTGTACCGAAATGGCCAAATATTTTACACCTTTCGACAACCGCCAATGCCTCTTAAACATCTTAGATTCACAGGTGACGATTTCAGTAGTGGACACTTTGATGTTTATGAATGTTTAAACTCTCAAAAGCTGGATGTGATTTTATCGATGAAACCGGTTGTGTGCTTACAATGCTTGACAGATGCCGAATGTCACTTCAACACAACAAATCCTGCAAATACTATCGTAATTGAAACAAACCATGAAACTCAAACCGATTATGACAACAGCAATCCAAGCTGTGAGATTTGAGACAAGATTACTGTTCACATGGCCAACTGTAAGTTACATGCTCAAGAGTAAGCTCAGCGCACAGCTTGGTCATGTTACAACCGGAGGGCCGAACTGAAAACATGGTATACAAAGAGATCCTTAACAAATAATTATTGGCATATTTTCCCTCAGTTTAAAAAGGTTAAATTTTCTTCTTAATAAAAATTTTAAGGCAGTACTTCGCCGCTGCGAAGCGCGGGTATTTTGCTAGTATACTAATAAAAGGCAAAGCCCTCACTGACTCACTCATCACTAATTCTCCAACTTCCCGTGTAGATAGAAGGCTGAAATTTGGTAGGCTTATTCCTTACAGGTTACTTACAAAAGTTAAGCGGGTTTAATTTCGAAATTCTACGCGTAACGGTCATAACTGAATCCTACTTACGTACATATATACGTCCATAGCCTGCAGCTCGGTCGCCGTGTGAGGCGGCGTTGCTTCCCCCATCCCCACGCCTCCCACATAGTTGGCTGCCTGCCTATATTGCGTCCCCCATCCCCACGCCTCCCACGTAATTGGCTACCTGCCCATATAAGGCCGTCCGTTGCTCCGGTCTGTTCATTCCCTTCCTTGCTTCGCCACGGTATTCATGTCTCCTTGCTGATAACTGCAGCCTTTTTATTTAATCAACAGCTTCTCCGCTGTTTTATTGTGCTGATAACTGTAGCCTTTTTATTTAATCCACGGTTTCTCCGCTGTTTTATTGTTCATTTATTACGCTTATAGTTATTGTGTAGGTATTTTAGACTTAGTTTACATTGTTCAGGTACCTATTTCTTTTACCGTTCCAACCGTACCCCCATTAACATGTCTATTGAGGTGATCACCATCGATCAAAGAACTGTCACTTACCGAGTGGTTTCCATGCCAGGAGATGCCGCCTGCCTTTTCCATTCTCTGTGTTACATATTCCATGGCCATATCAGGCTCAATCTTGATATTCGGAGGAACATTGTGTCTTATGTATTGAATGACTGGGACAGGTTCAAAGTTGGAATGATGACGGTACAGGAGATAATTATACTATAAGCCCTATAAGAGTGAAATGCTTAAGACCTTCACCTATGCTTCTGTATGTGAGTTGAAGGCTGCTGCTGAATTGTTTGGTTGTCGCTTTCAAGTGTACCGAAAGGGCCAAATATTTTACACCTTTGGAGAACCGCCAATGCCTCTTAAACATCTTGGTTTCACAGGTGACGATTTGAGTAGTGGACACTTTGATGTTTAGGAATGTTTCAACTCTCAAAAGCTGGATGCAAAGTTATCGATGAAGCCGGTTGTATGCTTACAATGCTTGACAGATGCCGAATGTCAGTTCAACACAAGTCCTGCAAATACTAACGTAATTGAAACAAACCATGAAACTCAAACCGATTATGACAGCAGCAATCCAAGCTGTGAGAAAACAGTAAAAAGGAGGCGTGTCAGATGTTGTGGTACATTTTCTGATGCAGCTAGACGGAAACAACTTCGTGACGCTGCCACCAAATACCCGCATAAAAATCCACAAGTTAATACACGCTGTCGCTAAATCCTCACAGGCAAATCCACAACTTAATAGAGACGCTGTCGCTAAATACTCGCAGGCAAATCCACAAGTTAATAGAGACGCTGCCGCTAAATACTCGCAGGCAATTGCACAAGTTCATAGACACGCTGCCTCTAAATATTTGCAGGCAAATCCACAAGCTAATACTGGGAATGCCTGTTAAACATCTTAGATTCACGAGTAGCGATTTGGGTAGTGAACACTTTGATGAATGAAACCTGTTATCTTTACAACGGTTGACAAACACGAAATGTAACTTGAACACAACACGTCCTTCAAATACGAACCTGATTGAAAGAAATAATGATAATCAAATCCTTGATGACAGCAACACTCATAACAGTGACAAAACAATTACATTGACAATCATGTTACATTATTTTTAAAATATTTCCTTTTCTTTTTCATAACTTCTTTAACACACTACTTCTCCGCTGCGAAGCGCGGGTATTTTCCTAGTGTGTGTGTGTATATATAAATATATATATATATATATATATATATATATATATATACACAGGTGCCGGTCATAAAATTAGAATATCATGACAAAGTTGATTTATTTCAGTAATTCCATTCAAAAAGTGAAACTTGTATATTAGATTCATTCATTACACACAGACTGATGTATTTCAAATGTTTATTTCTTTTAATTTTGATGATTATAACTGACAACTAATGAAAGTCCCAAATTCAGTATCTCGGAAAATTAGAATATTGTGAAAAGGTTCGATATTGAAGACACCTGGTGCCACACTCTAATCAGCTAATTAACTCAAAACACCTGCAAAAGCCTTTAAATGGTCTCTCAGTCTAGTTCTGTAGACTACACAATCATGGGGAAGACTGCTGACTTGACAGTTGTCCAAAAGACAACCATTGACACCTTGCACAAGGAGGGCAAGACACAAAAGGTCATTGCTAAAGAGGCTGGCTGTTCACAGAGCTCTATGTCCAAGCACATTAATAGAGAGGCGAAGGGAAGGACAAGATGTGGTGGAAAAAAGTGTACAAGCAATAGGGATAACTGCACCCTGGAGAGGATTGTGAAACAAAACCAATTCAAAACTGTGGGGGAGATTCACAAAGAGTGGACTGCAGCTGGAGTCAGTGCTTCAAGAACCATCACGCACAGATGTATGCAAGACATTCCTTGTGTCAAGCCACTCTTGAACAAGAGACAGCGTCAGAAGGGTCTCGACTGGACTGCTGCTGTGTGGTCCAAAGTTATGTTCTCTGATGAAAGTAAATTTTGCATTTCCTTTGGAAATCAAGGTCCCAGAGTCTGGAGGAAGAGAGGAGAGGCACAGAATCCACGTTGCTTGAGGTCCAGTGTAAAGTTTCCACAGTCAGTTATGGTTTGGGGTGCCATGTCATCTACTGGTGTTGGTCCATTGTGTTTTCCGAGGTCCAAGGTCAACGCAGCCGTCTACTAGGAAGTTTTAGAGCACTTCTTGCTTCCTGCTGCTGACGAACTTTATGGAGATGCAGATTTCATTTTCCACCAGGACCTGGCACCTGTACAAAGTGCCAAAACTACCAGTACCTGGTTTAAGGACCATGGTATCCCTGTTCTTGATTGGCCAGCAAACTCGCCTGACCTTAACCCCATAGAAAATCTATGGTGTATTGTGAAAAGGAAGAAGCAATACACCAGACCCAACAATTCAAAAGAGCTGAAGGCCACTATCAGAGCAACATGGGCTCTCATAACACCTGAGCAGTGCCACAGACTGATCGACTCCATGCCATGCCGCATTGCTGCAGTAATCCAGGCCAAAGGAGCCCCAACTAAATATTGAGTGCTGTACATGCTCATACTTTTCATGTTCATACCTTTCAGTTGGCCAATATTTCTAAAAAATCCTTTTTTTATATTGGTCTTAATTGATATTCTAATTTTCTGAGATGCTGAATTTGGGACTTTCGTTAGTTGTCAGTTATAATCATCAAAATTAAAAGAAATAAACATTTGAAATACATCAGACTGTGTATAATGAATGAATCTAATATACAAGTTTCACTTTTTGAATGGAATTACTGAAATAAATCAACTTTGTCATGATATTCTAATTTTATGAGTTATATATATATATATATATATATATATATATATAATATAGCATTTTTAATGTAGGTAGATCATTTCGACCTGGTCATTTAAAAGTAGCTCACAAGCCGATAAAGTGTGGGCACCCCTGATCTAGAGCTTGGGTGGCAAATTGTCATAAACATGTGGGAGGATGTGGTCAAAAATTGTAAGCTGTGATATTAATAATTCAGTTTATCCACAGTCGGCATTATACAATTTGCCTACACTTACTGTTTGAGTTCATTGGTATTGAAAGATTCCACAGCAGAGGGCTGTTGTAATACTTTTAATAAATAAAGCATTAAAAGGTCTTTAATACATAACGGAGAAATGGTTTTAAATACTTGTTGACTGGCAGTATAAGCTACATTAGAATTGTTCCCAAATTACAAGAATGTTGATGCTATTTAGCATAAAAACAAGATTAATAAAAGTTTTTTTATTTAAAATTTGTATTTGTAGTATTTAATTCTCCATAAAAAAACAGACATAACAATAATAATTTCCCCACTGGAGTAGCATAGGAGACACAGATATCAAAAGTATCAACATGATGGCAGGATTGTACCACGAGGCTTTAACTATATTGCTGAAGGTTAATTTAAATTCAAAGTCAAAATATACATGTTTCCCAAATAAACTTAAATGAAAATTTGGCAAATATCCACTGCAGTTCACTGTCATCTATGAGTTTATTGGTGACACTCTAAAAATTTGCTTCTGGCTCCTTAAAAAGTTCTCTGTATTCAGCCTCTCATTTGATTAACATTGTGCATTGAACATATGGTGGTCTTGGTTCTCAGAATGCAGTGGCATGAACACAATAAAATGGAATCATGTGGTTGGAACTATGCTTTTCCAGACTTTTAAATTTAACCTAATCTTCTTTTTTTGTTCTTCCTGTTTATATAGAAAGTTTTTTTTTTAATGATTTTGTTTACTCAATTTTCAAGTTCATTCAATCATAGTAATTTTGTCAGTTACTGTCCACATATTTGTCTACAAAATAAATGTATTCTTTTTATTTTGCTTTGTAGTTAGTTATGCACATTTTTTTGTCAAGTACATCTATGAAAGAAGTAATTTTACATACTTTTTTTTTCTCCAGATGCTGTAAAACTAGAACGGTTTGAAATCCCTGTAAAGGTTCGCTTGAGTCCTGAACCGTGGACCCCAGAGACTGGACTGGTTACAGATGCATTCAAACTGAAACGGAAAGAGCTGAAAAACCATTATCTTAATGACATAGAGAGAATGTATGGGGGGAAGTAACCACAAACTCTTATATCGTTAAATTGTGAAATAGGCACATTTGATGTCAATTCATGATTTCTTAAACTGTGGCATTTTCAGTCTTTAAACTGTACTTCAACTTTAGTTGTTAAAATGGTGGTCATATGATCTCTTGAAAATTACAGATGGGCATATTGCTTTTGCCGGTCTCTCTCAAAAACATAGAACAATTCCAGCTTTCAGTATACTCTGTGGTACTGTCCATTACTTCTCTAGTGACTAGTTCCTAGATTTACTTTAGATTTGTGAAACCTGTAAATAAAGTGACCATGTATCAATGTAAATTTTATATAAAAAAAAATATATACTTAAAGTTAAAAGTTGAAAACGCGTGTTTAAACTGCCATTCATTTTCTAAGTTTTGTACTTTGAGCTTTTGTAACTACAGTGTCTATAGGCTCTGTTTAGTGTTTCATACATACATTCTCATCTTTGAGAATATTTTTTTTGTTGTTAAAAAGGGAGAAAGTAATATCTTCTTATTTTAAATAAGTTATTAAAATGACCAAATGCAGTGTACAAAGTGATTGTTTTTAGAGTTGTTTAGGGGATGCAGATATCTCTTTATGGCAGTGTAATATTCGCACAAAGTCTTGATGTATATTTTTATCCTGCCATTCACGGTTTGCAATGATTAGTCATGCAGACAGGTTATTCTTGAGCAAGAATTGCACTGCATCATAATATTTTACTTTGAACTCGTGCACTCTACAAATATTTCTTTCTATAAAACAGAGCAAGATGCTCATTTGAAATATAATTTTTTAATTTTCTGCACATTTATTATATGTGTTTTAGTTGCATTTTGAGAAATACGTATATTTTTTTTCTACTGTGTAAATCATATTTATTCTACAAAAGTCATTTTGAGATGCTTGTGTTGGGCAAGCAACATTGAAGACCGTGTTGTTTTATATATTTTTTTTAATCTGACCAAACAGAAGTGGCCTGAATAAACCCAGTTTTACAAATAATGCCTGGCCAATTCTGCATGACGAATGCAACAAGAACTATCTACCTACTTTTTTAAGTTGATGCTGTACTGTAGGTAATATATACTGTATATACTCATGTATAAGAAAAATCGATCATAAAATCAGACCCCAACTTATACTCCCGTTCAAAAGTGCTGTCCTTAAATTTTTTTTAAACATCTTCTTCCTTCCTCCAATCTCACACCATTTTCTCAGACGCATCACATTTTGTTGCAGCTGTGCAGTTACCAATTTCTTTCGTCACTTCAACGACTTTTAATTTAAAACCAGCTTCTTATTTTTTTCTGTTTGAACGCTCTGTCATAGATAAGAGATGCTCTTACGATAAAGGTGTATGAGATACAAATGACACAAAACAGTGCAAATGTCGCTTTGAAATAGTTTGGGTATTACCGTGTGGTCATGTAGGCATAATACTTAGGGGGGAAAAAAGGCAGTGTGCTCCGTGGTTACTCTCTCAGGTGGGTGTTAGCATATCATAATCTCTTTGACCAATAGCACAAGTTTTCCGCATTTGACTTCTACGAATGACATTATAAAATACCGGAAATTATACAGTAAAACCAAGCCCCAACTTATCCGCGGGAGAACTTAAACGTGAGTATATACAGTATATAACACGGTTTAGGACCAATCTTTAGCCACAAAATGGTATCTAAAACCATCTCTGTCCTTCCTTTTTACCTGCTTGGGTTTAAGCATCACAGCCATTAACAGCTGATCCTTCTGCTCCCTGCTAAATGCTTCTATAAACTGCAAACGCCTTTAATCTGTCTTTTAAATCATGTTTTCCATTACTGTTCTGCTGTATTCACCTGCCTTCATTTTAGGTTCATATTTGGACTTTATAAATTCTAAATGTTTTTGTTACACTTCATTTATCTTTGCTTGCCAATATTTGAAGTTAGTGTTTTCAGAACTGGATTCCATTCCATTTTTGTACATTTCTGCAAAATTATAAAATTCAGATGTTTTCAAGCCTTGTCATATTTTGGTTTGTTTTCCATTTAAAACCACGATAAGCCATAACTTGTTTAATTATCCGTCCATTATCCAACCCACTTTATCCTAACTACAGGGTCACAGGGGTCCGCTGGAGTCAGTACCAGCCAACACAGGCCGCAAGGCAGGAAACAAACCCCAGGTAGGGCGCCAGCCCACCGCAGAACTTGTTTAATTATTGTAAAAATTTCTTTCCAAGGCATGTACAAGAGAAAATGTTTCACAGAACTACCTCACAGGACTAGGTTTGTACATAACAAAATGCTCCGATTTTAAGTTAGAAGGGAATGTGCCCATTTGTTTATATAGTTACCTTCAATATTATGAATGTCATTTGGACAGATTTCACATCTTCACAATAAAACGTGTCTTATATGTTAGCTAGGCCCCTGTGAAGTCTTGAAATCTGTCCACCACTTCAAATGAATGAATCATAGTTGTGCTAAAGGAGTTATAAGAAATCCTAATCTTGGACTCTAGAAACATAATGCAAATATTGATTTTATTCAGAAGAGAGTTTGTTTATAGTGTAGGTATGATTATTAATGTTAGAAATTAAACCAGATTTTATCGTTTTAATGCTGGGCTAACAAAAAAGTACAACTATTATTTTACTACATAACCTCTTTGGCGTTATGTTTAGCCCAGGAAAAACAAGCCAAAAATGGTGATTTTTTTTTTCTTTCTTAGAAACAAACATGTCAATATCAAAATGTGTACATAAATAGAGTACAAAACTTATGTCTAGTATCCACTGCGGTACTGATGCAGATTTGACCTTTTTGTGATAAGTTTTGAAACAATCACCCACAGCCCATGCTGAAGCTACACGCAACCAAATTCACCAGGCATACAGTGGCGGTTCGGCTGTGCAGTGCCCTATCATGCACCAGTTTCACTTTCTGTGTCAGCGTCTGTTGACCAATTCACAAAATCATCATGATTGTTTGAATCGAGTAATGATTCAGTTTCTGTTTATTCTAAAAATGCCTTTTACGGCTTTTCATTTGCGATTGTGTTTTTAGTTGGAGGCTCTGTCCCAATCATGAATATTCATGAAATACCTTAGAGTTTGTTAAAGCACATAGAAATATTCATGATTTTTTACAGAATGATATTGTTTCATCTACCGGATGTCAGCAGGACCCTGTCCTGAGAGTTATTCAGGCATAAAAATGTAAAGTGGGTCATTACATGTCATTCTGAATCTGACTCATGGTTAACTATAATCACATAGAATTGTGAGTCCAGGTCACACTTGGGGTTAATTTCAAGGTTAATTACAGAAGATTAGAATCCAAAAATGGTTTTGATGTATGTAAATGAAGTCAACAATTAAATAAATGTGTAAACAGATGCATTTCCATTGTGCTTCTGTCAAAGTTTGTATTTTCAACAAAGTGACATGCCTTGGAAACATTTTGTTCCTGAAATTCTTTGAGCTTCAAATATGGCTGCCTTACTAATGTTTCTGTTGCTGTAAAAAAGAACCAAAGCCTACCCGCTTTTAAAAGGCCTTGTTGCACTTGTCCTGCTCCTGTTTATGTTCACACAGTTAAGGGAGGTGCCATCTTAGACTATGAATTAGTTTAACTTCAGTTATATTTACATGGTCTATTATTTATGATACAGAAATCTTGAAAAGTGGAATAATCAGTGAAACATTCTAGTCGTTTTTATGGTATGACATCCTTTATTGTGAAGTAGGTTATTCACAACTGAAAAACGGATTATTTTACTTTCCATTGTGTTTGCACTTATTTTGTATAGCATGCCATTCCTAATAATGCTTGAGGGAACAGTTAAGCAGTCTATGAACACCTGTATTTATTTATTGCTTATTATTGAAGTTTGATGTGTGAAGTTAAATTATTGGTTTGCATTGTCTGTCTGGCTACTGTGAGCTGTGCTGTGTAAACTGACCTGGACTGTCTATACTGTCTGGACAGGGTTGGGGAGCCTTGGTTCTTGAGGGCCATGGCATTGGCTGGTTCCCTTTCCATTTAATCTTTCAATTCACACACAGTCCCTTCCACCAAATTAAGTGCTTGTCTCTGCAATCTCAGAAACTGCCAGTAGTGTAAGGTTTATTTATAGTCTGTGATAATCGAATCAAATGATAATCTTCTCAGGAGATCATGGAAGTTTGTTCATTTCTTTTGAGGTTATTTGCTTGTTTCCTTCAATATATTTCACTTTCACGTAAATTTCAAAGTTATTGCTTTTGTGACCAGCAGTCACTTACAAATATGGAGCATATTGCAAAGACAAACCAGCTTACCTGGTACTATTTAAACACATAAGTGTTCCTAGTAAAGTAGAAATTGTAAGAAAATGTGTTTGTGACAGAAAAAAAATGGTTATTGGCTTTTACAAATCCAGCCTAGTAAATTAAATCCCAATACATACCATACTGGAGAAGAAAATGTGTGTTGCTGTCAGCTAAAATGCTTGATATAAGAAATACTGTCAAAAGGAAAATGTGCAACCCTACAGGACCAGAGTTCCCCGCTGTATGAGCTCAAGTCACTTGTGCCCTAAAGCTAAAGGGGCGATGTGTACATTAAATCATTGAAAGCATTTTGTCATCTGAATACTTCAAAAATGCTTAGTCTCCCTGCCAATCAAACGTATGCTTGTCTACATTTAGAGCTGGGGCAGCATGTTGGCACAGTACTTAGCACTGCTGCCTGACACATTCGGGAGGCTGGCCTGTTCACGGTCATTGTGGAGTTTGTAAGTTCTCCTCCTGTTTCTGAAGTTCTCTGGTGAGCGATCACCTCCTTATCCTAAAGATGGCAGGTTTGGGGACTCCTTATGATTGGACTTGCCTCATGACAACACTGAATTGGAAGCTCGAAAATGAAACAAATGGATGAACATTTCCAGTTTCATTGTACAGCAGAATTTTATATACAGTAACGGTTGTCATGTAGAAGTCATATTTGGTGGGAAGTGTGTTTGTTTATTTAGTAGAAATATAGAAAATGTAAAATAAAAAAATAAACACATCTGAATTGTTAGGTATTATTTGACTTAGATGCTACAGCATGGGGACCTCTGGGGACCTCTTAAAAATCTTGTGTTTTCAATTCGACTGAAACAACATTAACTTTAACTTAGGAAAATCAGGGCTGAACATTTAGGTGTATTTGATTGTTTATCGCTTGTGAAGGGCAAAACCAAAAAGAAGGTATTTATTGATGTACATATTTATTTATTTATTTTGTAAAAAAAAAAAGGATACTCCATTTAAAGAGTTTAAACAAAATTCCAAAGTGTCAAACTCAATTCAGTAAATAAGTAACCGGACATAAGTGATCCTAAAAAGCAGTTCATGTTCACAATATTAGAATGTTGTTTTAATTTTTCTTTTGTTTTGCTTGTATTTATCTTTTCAGCCATTTTATGAGAAGGGTGTGGTTATTTATGAGTGTGTGTATGTTATAAAATAAAAGTGATATGTAAGAGAGTAGTAATGGTGACATTTGTGGAGATCTGTTTTATATTGACATGTGCATGATTTATATGCTGGGAGTGTTTGTATAAAAGATCTTTCGTACGTGGCTGTACTTCGAGACACTTGATGCTGTGACATGTGAGTTGTCATACTCTTTGCACAATGTTTTGAATAAATACTAATAATATTTAGAACTGGTCTTGAAAGAGAAGCTGATAATGTATATATGCATTAGTTTATTAAAGATGTACAGCGCTTCAGTCAGATACACTTGTTTGTGTTGTATCTTTTATAAAAAGCAACACAACTCATGTTCTATTTGAATCATTCAAAAATGTAATACCTTTGTCTCACCATTTTGGTATATACTGTCACAGGCAGTTTAGTTAAGTGAATCCCACATGCAGAGCTGAAACCAAGGGGCAGTAAAACCTCACGAGTCTGTTAGTGCAAGTGTCACGTTCTGATACCCCCCTGTAAGACATATTAATGTAATGTCACTGTGGCACTGTGGGCACCCAATTCCAAGTCCATTAGGAACAATTTCAATCCTGAACATCTGTACTTAATACCACTTCAGTGTACAACGTTTTGGAATTATTTTGGTGTACGGTGGTGATGGGAGAAAACTGATCAAAGTATAATATATAGAGATTAGTTCATGTCTTACTTGTTTAGTTTTGAAGAGCAATGGCAGTATGTCATAGCTGGTAAGTGTCGTCCATAGTGATGGCCCACACTAGATAGACGTGTTCCCAGACTGCTTGGTTTAATGCTCATTCTTCCTCTTTCAATGATGCCATGCTTGTATTGCCAGAATCTTTATATTTGTATTTTGTATTTGTTTTTTAAACAAACACCTGAAGGCCAAACACAATTAGACCTACAATAGTGCAGGTTGTGTGTTTGTGTGCAGGATTTGATGCTCAGTAGCAACAGGAAATATCAAAGCAAATCTACTAGTAAAAACACAACTGCTGTTATTGTAATGTAGAAATAAATACTTGACCAATGTTTGTTTTGTCTGCTGTCTTCGTTTTTTAAGTTCTTTTTGTTGTTTTTTTTATAGATTTTGTCTTTGCTTTCCGAATCTCTGCAATGTGTAAACTAAAGATACTGTAATATTTACAAGGTCCACAGCGGTTGTGGTGCCTGATAGTATTGTAATAAATTCTGAATAAAATAATGAAGAGAGACTTGACCACCTGTATTCTTTGTGTTTTGTCCTGAAATATATATATATTATTTATTTCAACTGACTAAAATATCTAAAGGGGTCCATCCAACTAAATGGCTTTCTCAAAACACATCACACTTTACACTTTTTTTTTTTTAATTAACACATTTACATTTGAAAACGTATGTTTAGGTAAAACTCCAGTAAACTGGGTGGCTCCATGGTGAACGCTGGCTGTTGCCTCAGGGATCCAGTTACCTGGTCGTTGTTTGTAGTTTGTGTGGCTTCTCCTCCCACATTCTTGAAGATTAGGCAATGGCAGACTGGCACAGAGCGAGTGTGATGTTAGGCAGTTACCAGACTGGCACAGAGCGAGTGTGATGTTAGGCAGTTACCAGACTGGCACAGAGCGAGTGTGATGTTAGGCAATGGCAGACTCGCGCAGAGCAAGTTTGAAGTTAGGCAGTTACCAGACTGGCACAGAGCGACTGTGATATTAG
>JANRMT010062790.1:66239277-66261352 GCA_026402145.1 Polypterus bichir lapradei | reverse complement strand
GAGTGTGAAGTTAGGCAGTTACCAGACTGGCACAGAGCGAGTGTGATGTTAGGCAATGGCAGACTGGCACAGTGTGAGTGTACAGAGCGCTTTCCTAACTTGGGCCTGCTGCTGGATGTTCCTCCTGTAGCCCTGAAACAGATTAAGTGGGTTTGAGAATTGCATGCAGTTTTATAATATTTTCAAGGCACATGTCAAAAAGCATACAAATACAACAACATAATATTGTTTTTTATTTCATAATGTGCTGAATTCAAATAAATTTTTGTCTTGTGATTTCTTAGACAACTGGCTTAGAGTAAGAAAGCAAGCTTATATCTCTTAAAGTGCAAGCAGTAAAGATGAGCAGTTCGGGAGACCCACATTGTCTCATGGTGAAGTAGAAAATCTACTGTAGATACAGCGGATGAAATACTAATGAGCTGCTTCTGCCTACGTAAGTACTAGAGATCCACTACTGGCATCTAAAGAATAAACATATTTGTAACCCTCTCATAATCTAGTGGTGTCCGTTTCTCCAAAGTCTTGAAGATCCTACATTCTGTTTCAAGAGACTGGAAAACACTGTGGTCAGGGTCATGGAGAGAGAATCTAAGAAAAACAGCCAACATTCCATTCTTATATGCTTGGTACAATTACTTACATGGCACACACAAGCATGTAAACATGACTTGAACTGACATTACCCATTTTTTGGTGACGTGCGAGATCTGATCACTATCTTTTTAAAAGTGGCTCACTAGAGTTACTTATGTAGACCTACAGGAGCTTAGCAGCCTTAATGTGATAAAAGAACTCCGTATTTCTCACCCAAAATGCTAGCTGATTAAGAAAACCCTCTAAACCAATAAGCAAAACAGCCAGAAATACAGCAGATATTTAAGTATAAAAAGATACAACAACACCGAATGAGCGCAAGCACAGACTTCCAACAGTTCTTGCCCCTACGGTTCATCCCATGCACAATGCATATCCACCGTGAAATGTGCATTATAGATAAGCACCGGCTCAAATACCTGCAGCACTGAATAGAAAATGGAATCATAAGGTGTAAGAAGTTTGGGACAAACTTTATAAAGTTAAAAAAGAAAAACTTGTATTTCTGACTTAATTTCCACTATTTTGCTAGATACAGTCATGTGAAAAAAGTACACACAGCCCTTTTTTATCATACCATACCATCTTCTGAGACCACTAAATCCTGAGCAGGGTCATGGGGGGGTGAAGCCTATCCCAGCCAGGATAGGGCACAAGGAAAGATCAATCCCTGGACAGGACACCAGTCCATCTTAGGATGAACACACACACACACACTGGGGCCAATTTAGTATCACCAATCCACCTAACCTGCATGTCTTGGGACTGTGGGAGGAGACCAACACGAACAAGGGGACAACATGCGAAGTCCATGTAGGGAGGGCCTGGGACGTGAACTCCAGTCTCCTTACTGCAAGGCTGCAGAACAACCAACACAACACGACACACTGTGCGTCACCTTTTTCTAATATACAGTAAGTGGACATATTAAGATTTGATCTTTGCTTAAACAGCATGCATTGATAAAGATGATGTAACAAATATTCCATTGCATAATTTAACTAAACATAAATGCAAATTTTGCATGTGGAAAAATAAACAAATCCCTATATTTATGACTACCTCAAATGCTCAAAACTAGAATCTGAATGTCTTTAGAGAGGATCTCCTCTGAATCCGTCTTATTTAAACCTCCGACATTTAGTTTGGTTAGCTCTTTGTTGCTGAAGTGTATGTTACCACCACGCCTAAGTCAAAAAAAGCTCCCAGAGACCTTCAGAAAGAAGGTTTTAGATGCCTGGAAAGCCTTTAAAAAGATCTCCAAGAAAGCTGGATATCTGGACATTCCACCATCCAGAAAATCATCTTTGATGAAATTGAGATTTCAAGCAACTATCAGCTAGTCCAGGCCAGGCTGCCTCAGCAAATTCAGCACAAAAGCAGTACACATGCTGAAAGAAAGCCTCTAAAAAAATCCATCACGGGACCTTAAGGTAGCTCTTACCACCATTGATGTCAAATTGCATGAGGCTGCACAGATTGGATCTACATGGGTGATGTCCCAGGAGGAAACATTTGCTGTCCAGGAAGAACATCACCACAAGGCTAAAGTTAGCCCATGAACGATGACCGGGTTTATGGAACACAGTGGACAGGTGAGGCAAAAATAGTTACTTGGCCACCGTACCAGAACACATTTTTGTTGAAAACCATTTGACCAGAAGAACCTGATACCAAATGTAAAGCACGGTAGGGGAAACGTTGCTGTATCAGGGCCTGGTCATCTCCCTATCATCAAATCCACTATGAATTCCTCATTGCACTATAATGAGAGACCGTCTCTCAGGAGATTGAAGCTGAACTGAAAGTAGAAGAACCCAAACATACCAGTAAACCCACCAAGGAATGGCTGAAAAGAAAGAAGTGGAGGGTTCAGGAATGGCCGATTTAAATGGCAGATTTAAAAAGGGGTGCACACTCAAGACACCCCTCAAATATGGCAGGTTAATCATGCCAAAATTAAATGCAATCCATATGCAAGTGGGCTATTTAATTTTGGCTTAATTAAAAACATATCTACCAAATGATTGATTGTTTTTCATTATGACTTGCAATTTTTGTGCCAGTTAAATTGCAATACAAAAGCACATTGCATTTGAATTTTAGATCACGTGTCATAACTAAAGACAAAGCATTTCGCTTAGCGGTAGCTCTGTGTTTATTGCATTTTGACACGAGACCCCACTATAATTGTGCTATAACTAAAAGTAATCAAATGACCAATTAGCATCAAAAGGTGAGGCAAGGGGCGTCAACAGTTGGAGAAAGAGGTGGTCCACTTCTAAATGTTTCTGTATTCTGGCTGTGGGCACACATTTACAACAACATTTATTTATATAGCACATTTTCATACAAAAAAAAAATGTAGCTCAAAGTGCTTTACAAAATGAAGAAATAGAAAAATAGAAGACACAATAAAAAATAAAAATAAGTCAACATTCATTAACATAGAATAAGTAAGGTCCGATGGCCAGGGTGGACAGAAAAAACAAAAAAAAAAAAAAACTCCAGACGGCTGGAGAAAAAAAATAAAATCTGCAGGGATTCCAGACCAAGAGACCGCCCAGTCCCCTCTGGGCAAAAGTTAGTTACTATGGACTGTGCAGCAGGTAACTGAAATGGGTCAAAGTATGTTTTAGATCTTGCTGATGAAGTTTACTGTTATGTGAAGTTGGCTAAAGTTGTTTTCTTTTTATAGATGTTAAATTAAGCAGTGCCATTAAATTTGTGTGACTGGGGAATTGAATTCTATGCAATTACATGCCATGAGTTAACCACGAATCAGACTCGGGGTGACGTGTAATGAGCCACTTTACATTTTTAAGCCCAAATAACGCTTTTGCTGCCATCTAGAGGATGAAATAACACAATGCTGCAAAGAAATTTCATAAATATTTCTATACATTTTGACACTCAATATTTACGAGTTACGGAGGAGCCCCCAACTTAAAACACAAAGACGAAGGTAGTTTTAGAATGAAGTGAAACATTGTTCGAATCGAACAACAGTGACGATGATGTGAAATGGTCATCAGACGTTAACATGAATGGTGAAACAGATACGTACTAGCGCACTGCGTGGCCAAACCGGTGTGATATACCTGGAGAAGGTGCAACATTAGCTTCATGACAAAAAAGCAAAATAATTGCGATCATTTGCAAGGACGCGCAAGACTCTGTTCACAATGCAGCAACTGTCAATGTTTGTGTCACTAAGCCTGGCACTGTGGTAGATTTCAGTAACACCAGGGGTCATGTTGATTGTGTGGATCAGGCACTGTCATTTTACCCTTTTATGCACAAGCAACAGAAAAAAAATAAAAGATGAGTGCGCAAAAAGACCCACTTCTACTGTCCCGAGTGCAAAACACATCACACAAAGGGTGTGCAATATATCTATATCAGTACAGCAGTGAACATTAGATCTGCATTTTCTACTATGTTTATGCTGACATTTTGGTATTGACAGGTTACTGTTACAAATTAATAGCGTTTTTTTCTTGTTGAAAAATATTCAATGTTTTTTTAATCGTTTTTTTTCCTGGGGGTAAACATAATGCTAAACAGGCTTCCTGCCCCACCACCTGCTTCAACTGATCACACCAAGAAAGATGTAATATTAATAATAATATTTACTGTATATATTATACAAAAAGTCAAATATATACACTATTTGCAAACACTAACCTTTTATATATACACTAGCTTTGTAACCCCATGCTGTAAAAAGCCTGGGGTCCTAGAAACTATTGAGATTTGTCAGAACGAAAATTGAAATGTAGAGATGTCAGGTAATCGAAAGGAACTACCCTGGGCATCTCTCTCCTAGGAGGATTTGTTTTTACGATGTGCTCGCATCGCTTGTGCATTAACGGCGGGAGGAAAAGTAAAAGGGATACCGTTTTGCCGACGTTAGCGGCTAAACGACTTTGTCTTTCTTTTGAGGTTTTGTTTTGCTGACGTGCTGGCTCCGCTTGTGTTATTAGCAGCTAAGCGAGTTTTCTGTTTCCTCGGAGGTGGAGCCCTTACCCCAACTCCACCTCTCACTTCCGGGCCAGACAGACACGCACACGTAGATGTGCACATGGAACCATGAGATACAATTTAGCCACTTCCTGAAGAGTCTGCTGCTGTGACAAGGTAACGAAAGAATGCACGGTTAGAGACTGTCTTGATGTTAATGGAGTAGAAGATTCATTCCCCTCCTGGAAAACCATATCCCCCCCACCAAAAAATGAACAGCTTAGTCTCTTAATGACTATTATGGCCTACTAAAGGTCTAGGTCAGTGGTTGTTATCCTGTGGGGCGGGCCCCCCTAGGGGGGCACGAAGTAACAAAAAGGGGGGTGCGAAGATGTGAAAAAAAGGAAACAAGAATCAAAATTATGAAAAAAACATCTGTTGAAACCAAAACAAATTAACTTAAACTCCATTCTGATACTAGAACAATAAATATAGAGTTAGATAAATGTCGATAAAAGTTAAGTAGGTATAATAAAATATGCATCTACATTTCAAAAAAATGTTAGGGGGGGCGCAATTAAAACTGTTATGAAAACTCGGGTCGCAAATACTTAAAGGTTGAGAAACGCTGGTCTAGGGGTACATAAGTAGGCTGTACACAAATGAGAAAGAGAGATTGAGAGCATGTACTGATACAGTGTGTTGCTGCACCCACCACATGACGCACCACTGCAGGATCCCAAATTAGGACCTGAGTGCAGCCGTGCAATGGGTGACACCTCAGCACCACATTAGTTCGAATGGAATGGTACAGTGTGAGGTTTCCACCAACCCCAAGTTCTTCCTGTAAGTTGGAGGACCTGCTTGCAGGGCTGGATGCAGGTTAACATCATACCCAGGACGGAGCAATTGCAGGTTAAAGACTTTGCTGAGGGACCCAACGGAGTTGAGTCACTTCTGGCATTTAAGGGGTTCGACCTGGAGACAGAGGGAGACATAAAAAATTTAGATGGTTACACACGAAAACAGAAGCAAGATAGGAGGACAACACTAACTTGACTATCACAATATATAGAAATGGATCCTTCAAAGTTTAATAAAACACTTCCAGTTGTCAAAAACAAACTTATCACACAGTTACTATTGCACCAAATTTACAAGCATCTGAAAGGCCCACAAATCTTGAACATTCCACAGCACTTCAAGAAATAAAAAAATAGAGACAATTACATGCAAAAGCAAGTGCAAGTTAGGAGAACAACACTAATTTGGCTATCTAGCTGAACAGAACTTACACAGCTCAACACACTCCACAATTCAAAGGATTCAAAGCCCAGTTACCACCAGGATCTCTAGCTTGGACTATCTTACAGACAGAACTCAGTATGTGCGTCTTGGGAACTGCAGGTCTGACATTGTGGTCAGCAACACAGGGGCGCCGCTGGAGACTGTACTTTCTCCGATCCTGTTCAATCTATATACATCAGACTTCCAATACGACTCGGAGTCCTGCCACGTGCAAACGTTCGCTGATGACACTGCTATCGTGGGCTGCATCAGGAGTGGGCAGGAGGAGGAGTACAGGAAGCTAATCAAAGACTTTGTTAAATGGTGCGACTCAAACCACTTACACCTTAACACCAGCAGACCAAGGAGCTGGTGGTGGATTTTAGGAGGCCCAGGCCCCTCATGGACCCCGTGATCATCAGAGGTGACTGTGTGCAGAGGGTGCAAACCTATAAATACTTGGGAGTGCAGCTGGATGATAAATTGGACTGGACTGCCAATACTGATGCTCTGTGTAAGAAAGGACAGAGCCGACTATACTTTCTTAGAAGGTTGGAGTCCTTCAACATCTGCAATAAGATGCTGCAGATGTTCTACCAGACGGTTGTGGCGAGTGCCCTCTTCTACGCGGTGGTGTGCTGGGGAGGCAGCATAAAGATGAAAGACGCCTCACGCCTGGACAAACTTGTTAAGAAGGCAGGCTCTATTGTAGGAGTAAAGTTGGACAGTTTAACATCTGTGGCAGAGTGACGGGCATTAAGCAAACTCCTGTCAATCATGAAGAATCCACTGCATCCACTGAACAGTGTCATTTCCAGGCAGAGCAGTAGCTTCAGTGACAGACTTTTGTCACTGTCTTGCTCCACTGACAGACTGAGGAGATCGTTCCTCCCCCACACTATGCGACTCTTCAATTCCACTTGGGGGAGTTAATGCTAACATTACGCAAAGTTATTGTCTGCTTTTACATGCATTTTTATTACTATTTAATTTAATATTGTTTTTTGTATCAGTTTACTGCTGTTGGATTATGTGAATTTCCCCTTGGGATTAATAAAGTATCTATCTATCTATCTATATATCTATCTATCTATCTATTAGGACGTAGGACATAAAACAGATAAGAGTGTTATCTAGTGGCTGATGGTGTTAACTCTTTGTTTCTCAAATGTGTATTCCAGTTGTGCTGGCTAGTACTGTTATGTTGAAGAAATCCACACTGCATCCTTGAATTGTCATTTATAAAGTCCAATGAGACAAGTTGTAGCAACGCTACAAGTAGTTAGAACTGCATCTCCCAGCAGTCCTTGCATGGGCTGTTGGGGTCAAAGGTGGCCAGAGGGGTTTAAGAGGAGGGCAGGTGTCGGGAAGGAAAAAAGTTGTTTTTGTTGTTGTACGTTGTGTACGTTGTGTGTTGCATTTATCTGTCGGACTGCTTGCTGTTAATTCTGCCATATTTCATCATTGTGTCCTGGATTGTATTTGTTTGTTGGGGTCTGGATCGTCTGTCTATCTGTGTACTGTATACTGAGGACTGTGTTTGGATTCATTGGCTTTCCCGTAAGAAAAGGAGCGCTCCTGAACCATCCATCTGTCTTCACCCTTTCAGCAACTACCGGTAGGACTGTGTTTTCCCTTCCCTTTCTACATACAGATCTCTGGACTTAATCTCGTCACCTCCCATTTCATCCGGTTTGGTTTTTCCATGGACTTTGCTGTGCGGTGTTTGTGTTTATATGTTAAATGCAATATCGCTGAAGGGGTCAGGGGTGGTATTACTGTTTGCATTAAATTAATTTAATTTCATTATATTCTTTATTGTTCAATGTTCCCAGCGTGCTTTATTTGGTCTCTGTAGCAGTGTGTGTGCCGTTCCAAGGCTGGGGTTGTCCCTGGGATCTCCTCCATTATAATAAATAAATCACCGTCACATTGACGGTGTGAATCTTAGCGGTGCTTGACCGCTACAGATTTTGGCGAGCCGGGTAGAAGCCAGGGTTATTTACGTCCCCTTCTAGTCTGACTTCACTTACACCCTTTCAGAAGGATGTCTGTTGAAAGCGCGGTGCAGGGCGAGGAGCTTGAACTGAGTCAGCCGCTGGACGCTGGTTTGCGTCTGCTATCTAGGCCACGTAACGGTCAGAGCCCCTCTCGAGGAGGAGCTGAGCCTGCTGGATTCCCTGTGTGTCTCCAGTCCGGAGCAGCCAGAGACCGGCGAGGGACGGCTTCTGCAAGACCCGATGCTGCGCCTAGAACAGCTAGAGACGCGGGTTGACGACATCGCCCGCAGTTTTCTCAATCGAGACGAAACTGTCCATGACCTCATCGATGCCACGGCCGCCCGAGTTTGCGGCGAGGCGGTTGTGAGGGTGCAGCGTCTGGAACAGACCTTCGCGAAGTGTGTGCAGCGCCTGGAAGCCAATATGAGAGAGGAGATCAGAAGGCAGGTGCAGGAAAGCTGGCGTGCCGTCACGCAGCCACTGGGGCAGTCGACTCCTGTAACGGGACTGAGGAACGACTGGGGACAGTCGTCTTTGTCCGTTGCGGTGCCGCGGATGGAGTTTCCTAAGCTGGCGCCTCAGTGTGCACCCACAGGCATTATCGACTTTGTGGAGGAGGTCGACATGTTCGTGGAGCTACATCCTCTGAGTGGAGCCGAGCTGCGTGGATTCCTTAACACGGCACTCAGCGGGCTGGCACGCTCTTGGTGGTTTGCTGAGCGGCACAAGTGTAATACCTGGGCGGAGTTTCACGCTGCCTTCTTGAATGCGTTCCCTTCTGATGAATACCAAGCGCTGCTGGAAGAAAAGCTCCGGAACTTTGTACAAAAACCATCGCAGAGCCCCCGGGACTTTGTCTTTGAATTCCGTGCGTTGTGCCTGAAGTGGCGATCTGACATGTGTGAGGAAGAGATAGTGCGACGTGTCCTTGATGCATGTGACCCACGGGCGGCGGCTACTTTGAGGGGGGTCGTGAAATCGGGTGATGAGCTGGTGAAGCTGGGGTCACGAGTGAAAAAAAGATTAGGCAGCTATCGGGCTTAGTGGGTCTCGAAAGAGGGTCCCACGTCTCGAGATGTCCCCTGTCCCAAACCACAAGGAAAAGCCCCAGTGGATCCCCGGGCTGATCTCACCCTGGTGCAAGCCACCTTGCCCCTCTTAGTGGTGCCTGTACAAATGCAAGGAGTCACTGGAGAGGCTGTCGTAGATACAGGGAGCACTTATACCCTTATGAAATACAGCTTGTGCGAAAAGCTTAAAGTGCCTCATGAGCAGTTAAGGGAAAGTGCAAAAATAAAATTCTTTCTTGTGGATGGAAGGGCGCACGGGGCAAAGGGCAGGGTTCCTATGAGGTTCTGCTTACATGAGACACACTGGGAGACAGAAGTTTGCATCCTGGAAGATGACCACCTGTCAATGCCCTTGTTACTTGGAATGGACTCTCTTGTGTCGGTAGGTCTTACCATCCACCTGTCTCGGCTGGAGTACGAGTTGCCGGGGGGTGAAGTCCATCGATTTGGGACGAAGGCTCAAAGTAATCTGGTTTGGCCTAACTTGTATTATTACCTCGTGCAGTTGGTGGATGAGCCCTGCCCAGTAGAGAGGGCAATTCTTGAACAGCCGGAGCTCATTCAGTCACTGCTTAGGAGGTGGCGCTCTGGGTGGATAGACAAATTGGGTCTGAATGAGGTGGTGTGTCACCACATTCACACAGTCGACCCTGTCCTGGTTCGGCACAGAGCCTACAGAGTGTCACCTCTGAAAAGAGGAATAATCAAGGAATGGGTTGACCAGATGTTGGCAGATGGGGTCATCGAGCCTTCCACCTCGCCATGGGCTAGCCCTGCGGTGATCATTCAAAAGGCCGACGGGACCTACCGATTCTGTGTGGACTATCGGGAGCTGAACAAGAAGACCTTGGATGATGCTTACCCCATGCCCCTCATACATGACATCTTGGAGTCTTTGCATGGGGCAGCAGTGTTCAGGTCCCTAGATTTGAAGTCCGGGTATTAGCAGGTGAGGCTGGGAAAGAGTAGCATGGAGAAGACCGCCGTCATTACCCCAGAGGGGTTGTTCCAGTTTTGGGTGATGCCCTTTGGACTTAAAAACGCTGGGGCATCATTCCAACGACTAATGGAGCAGGTCTCCGGGGACTCATTAGGAAGACCTGTTTTGTTTATATAGATGACATCATTGTATTCTCCCCATCTGTCCCATAACATCTAAAGGACCTAAACCACATCTTCCAGCGACTGCTCAAGGCTCATCTGACCCTCAACACCAAGAAGTGTAGAATTCTACAAGACCATCTGAACTTCTTCGGCTATGTGGCGTCGGCAGATGGGGAGAAAATTCCATCTTGGACTACCCAGCGCCCCAGGAGGTAAAAAGTCTCCAGCGCTTCCTGGGGATGGCTGGGTGGTTCCACAAATTTGTGCATGGGTTTGCTGACCTTGCTGCCCCTTTGTTCCAACTGCTGAGGAAGGGATCCCCCTGCGAGTAGTCACCAATGTGCCAGGACTCCTTTGAAAGACTCAAACAGGCACTGATATCACCTCCAGTCCTGGCACAGCCTGATCCTTCATTAACCTTTCAGGTTCACACTGACGCAAGTGACCTCGGGTTCGGCGCTGTTCTCTCACAAACAAATCAAGGAGAGGAGAGAGTGGTGGCCTATGCTTCACGGTCACTAAAGGGCACAGAGTATAATTATTCCACCACCGAGAAGGAATGCCTTGCTGTTGTGTGGGCCATGAAAAAGTGGCATCACTTCCTGGAGGGAACTTCATTTGAAATCTACACTGACCACAGGGCTCTGACCTGGGCATTCAATTGCCCGAAGACCACGTCTAGGATAACCAGGTGGGTATTGCGCCTCCAGCAGTTCACATTCAAGGTGTGCTATCCGAAGGGCTGTGCTAATGTTGTGCCCGATGCTTTATCACAGTTTCACAAGCCCGCACCAGTGGTATGTGCGGTATCGGTCTCTAACCCTTGGCCTGATCTTCCCCTGAACATGCAGGAAATCGTTCAATCTCAAGCAGCCAGTCCTGTATGTCAGGGGCTGAGAAAGGCCCAGGGGGGAGGCCTGACCGCATACAATATAGGGAACTTCAAGGGGCACCCTATCGCTGTGTTCCAACAAAAGATCGAGGTTACCATTATCAGTTGGTAGTGCCCGAGACATACAGGTATGTGCCCAAGTTCTTACAGTATTACCATGATAGCCCAATCGGTGGTCACCTTGGACGTATGAAGACACTGTTTAAAATCTTGGAGGTGGCATGGTGGCCGACGATGCGCAAAGATGTCTGGTCCCATATCCAGACTTGTACCACCTGTCAGCAATACAAAATACCACCTGGTCTCCCCTCGGGACAGCTTCAACCAGTAACCATCACTACCCTGGGGGAGAGCCTAGGCATGGACCTAATGGGACCATTTCCTACCAGTAAGGACCGGAAGACCTACCTGATGGTGGTTGTGGACTATTTTACCCGATGGGTGGAGCTATTCCCTTTGGTTAATGCCACCGCCAAGAAGATATGTTCCACCCTGAAGGATGAGATATTTACCCGATGGGGGGTGCCGAAGAACATCATCACAGACCGAGACCTGCAGTTTACCGGCTCAGAGGCCGAAGAATTGTGGAAACAATGGGGGGTGGTTCACCTGAAAACAACAGCATACCATCCCCAATCTAATCACACTGAGCGGGTGAACCAGACCCTGAAGACAATGATAGCATCCTTCGTCAGAGACCACCATCAGGATTAGACTAAGTGGCTGAGCCGAGGTTCGCGTTGAACACTGCGGTGCACAAGGTTACGGGTGAAACCCCTGCATTGTTAGCTTTGGGCAGACAGCTAAAGGGTCCACTAGAAAGGATAATTGATCATAACCCACCCAAACCAGATACCTCAATACATGGTCATTTACAAACTCTACAACAAATCACACAACGGGTGAAGGAGGGGATGTTGAGGTCCCAGTCCAGACAGTCTCAATCGTACAACCAGAGACATAAGCTTGTACAATTCTCGGTTGGGGAGAGAGTCTGGATCAGGACTCATCCCCTCTCCAAAGCCTCCGATAAGTTCATTGGTAAACTGGCTCCGAAGAGGTTCGGCCCAGAAATTGTCCAAAAGAAGGGACCAGTGACCTATGCAGTGGAGTGGGGATTGCCGGGGACTAAGAAAGCAGACACTATGGACATCGCAAACCTCAAGCCTTGGTTTGGCCGTACACCACGGCCTGGGGGTGGGGATTGTAGCAATGCTATTAGTAGTTAGAACTGCATCTCCCAGCAGTCCTTGCATGGGCTGTTGGGGTCAAAGGTGGCCAGAGGGGTTTAAGAGGAGGGCAGGTGTCGGGCAGGAAAAAAGTTGTTTTTGCTGTTGTATGTTGTGTGTTGCATTTATCTGTTGGACTGCCTGCTGTTAATTCTGCCATATTTCATCATTGTGTCCTGGATTGTATTTGTTTAATGGGGTCTGGATCGTCTGTCTGCCTGTATACTGAGGACTGTTTTTGGAGCCATTGGCTTTCCTGTAAGAAAAGGAGCGCTCCTGAACCATCCATCTGTCTTCATCCTTTCAGCAACTACCGGTAGGACTGTGTTTTCCCTTCCCTCTCTGGACTTAATCTCGTCACCTCCCATTTCATCCGGTTTGGTTTTTCCATGGACTTTGCTGTGTGGTGTTTGTGTTTATATGTTAAATGTAATATCGCTGAAGGGGTCAGGGGTGGTATTATTGTTTGCATTAAATTAATTTAATTTCATTGTACAGTAATCCCTCGCTATATCGCGCTTCGACTTTCGCGGCTTCACTGTATCGCGGATTTTATATGAAAGCATAACTAAATATATAACGCGGATTTTTCGCTGCTTCGCGGGTTCTGCGGACAATGTGTCTTTTTACTTCCTGTATATGCTTCCTCAGTTGGTTTGCCCAGTTGATTTCATACAAGGGACGCTATTGGCGGATGTCTGAGAAGCTAACCAATCAGAGCACGCAGTTAAGTTCTCCTGACTGAGAAGCTAACCAATCAGAGCACGCAGGAGCTATGCAGTGTTAACCAGGAAGTCTCATCTCGCTCATTCAGCATCAACGTGCTTCGCTGTGTAAAGAGTTGTGCTCTTTATTGTTTATCTTTGTGCATAGTCAAGCCCTTCATTATGGCTCCAAAACAATCTGCTACTGCTTCAGGGGCCGTGCCCAAGCGCAAGAAGAAGATGTTAACGATTGCCGAAAAGGTAAACGTTTTGGATTTGTTGAAGGCTACGATTCTTTTTATTTAAAAAGTAGGAAAGGAATATAAGATCTACGGCTGCAGCGTCCTTTCAACCAGGGTGCAAAACGAGTTGTAAGTGGATGTAATAAGGCAGTAGTCTGGATGGAATCTGCTTTAGGGATTTGGATTGAAGACTGCCAGAAGAAGAACAACGGCACTGCTACACAATCGCCTGAAGTGGCTCCTTTACAAGGGCTGTAACGCTCTCCTTTGTTGTGCAGTAAAATTAAACTCATTGTTATCGGACAAGTCATCGTGTCATTGTTGGTGAGTAACCATAAATAATTAATACATTTACTGTATACTATTTTTCTTGCAATGTACGTATTTATTGCTGGTGACCTGTCTATCGTAATGGCTGTAACATATGTGATATCGGAGACACTCAATATCTTTAAAATAATATTTAGGTTTTACTGTATATAAACAGTGTGTGTTTATATACATAATTTCAATGAATCTTACCTAATATCTAAGAGAATACAAAGGGATTATGCTGTATAACGCTGCGGGGAATATTTATAAACAGTGCGGGAGAGTTTATAAGGGCTTAAAATATATAAAAATAACCATACAAACATATGGTTTCTACTTCGCGGATTTTCACCTATCGCGGGGGGGTCTGGAACGCAACCCCCGCGATGGAGGAGGGATTACTGTATTCTTTATTGTGAAATGTTCCCAGTGTGCTTGGTTTGCTCTCTGTAGTGAGTGTGGGTGGGTCGATCCAAGGCTGGGGTTGTCCCTGGGATCTCCTCCACTTAAATAAATAAATCACCGTCACATTGACGGTGAGAATCTTAGCGGTGCTTGACCGCTACAAAGTGGTAGACACGAGCTACAACAGCCATATGTTCCTGCATTCACAGACTCCTACACTAGCACTTCAAGACATCTGCACAGTCAGTAGAAGACAATGAAGTGGAGAGCTAAGTAAGAAAAGCTGTCTACGTGGCATCACTGCAACACTATTCAGCAGTCCTACAGCCCTGACTTACTGATGATACTGTCATATGAAGTTCAGGAGGGGGTCTCATGCCAACTTGGGATAATCAGAGTTTCATTAAACAGGGTCGTCTTACCAGGGAGTCCAAGGCTGCCACCAGTTCTAGCTGTGCAGATTACCACACACCAGACTGTTGAGGTGCACTTGCATTTCAGTCATTAAAAGCAAGACGTGGCACTCAATAGCACTAAAAGCAACCACTCTAAAGAAGCATCTTAATTAATCTTATTATTAAAATGTGCCTGTCTCTAAGGACACACGGTGCTCACTCACAAGATGAAGCTCAATGTATAACCCCAATGAGAACCAAACTGAAGAAGCAAGGCTGAATGTAGCTACAAGAAGCTATGGAAAAAATCATAACTTGGTGGAATCTCATGCTAAAAGAATGTGTTCAAAAACCACTGGATATGAGAGATCTCCAACCATCAGTCACACCATAATTAACTGAGAATGATGCAGTAATTCAGAACCACCTCTAGAGGGCAGTCTGCATAAGGCACAATGACTGCACTCCAGTGTAGCACTGCATCAGTAAGCCTGCTCTGGATTCCAATATAATTGAAATTATTCATTTTTATAGATGACAGCTCAAAGTGAAAATGTATTTTCTCTATTACTGTAACATTTCCATTTTTCTAATACTCGATAAAAAATATTCTGAGGGAGCACAACACATTGATATTTCTCAAATAAAGTTATGCAACACCTACACCCTCCGAGAAACAGTAATTGCCCCTTAGTTTCAGTAAGTTATTCATCAGGACTTTGCAACACTCTGGTGAGGTCTGGCCAAGTCCTCTATATAAAACTGCTTCAGATTGGACATTTCAAGCTGTGCCGCAACATCCTCATTGGATAGAAGTGGGACCTGGACAGACCACTGTTAAAAGCTAATTTCCCTTTTTTGACATTCATTTTTGAATTTCTAACCATTGTGTATGCACGGCCCACATATTTCCCTATAGAACCCCTTTGATTAGAGTGGATTCCGTGTTCCTTCAATTATGGTGCTAGTGCAGTGTGACACTGTGGTTCACTACTGGTTTGTGCTTCATACTATGTAATTCAGTGTTAGTGTACCCCAGTCATCCACAGGACTGTTTCAGGCCTCTTTGGGGATCCAAACCTGACTATGAGACCACAGGCGGTTGCTTAGCTCACTTATGCCAGACATATAAGTCAAAGTTAACCCTTTCAGCTTGCCTGACTATTGAAAAGTGTTCCAGACCCCTTGAGGATGATGCATTTAGTCAGGCTTGTAGCAACGTCTCATGTTTTTATCAGTGGGTAACATTTTCTGTTTTGTCAATTTGCCGTGGGTCCTATTTTTGCCTAGCGCCTTTACTCGGGTGAGTGAGGCCCAAATGTTATTCCAGAACACCTTGTAACTTCATGAAAAGTTTTATGCCACAGTCTTGGGGACATTTTGACAGGATATCCATTCCTGAGAGAACTGACTACTGTCCCTGAAGTGTTCAGTGTAGATAATATGGCCCCCTCTGCTGTTTTGTAGAAACACAGTGCCTTACAAATGGATCTGTGATACTTTGCAATCGAGGAGATATCTTTTTTGCACTTTCTGAATATTTTATATCTGAAGTACCAGCATTGCTCAGCTATATCTCTATAATAAATTAAGGTCAGAATGCACACAAGTGTCCCATCTGTCATCAATGCCACCTTTATCAGTTTCTCTGCTCCCACAAGTCGAGAATTTGTATGATTGGATTCTACAATTATGATAATTTCTTGCTAGGTTGGAACCATGAAATCATCTTCTTTCTATTTCTTATTTTCCTGTGGTTTCATAAATATAGCAGACGTTTAATCCCACTTTAATAAACTATGGCTTGCTCACAGGGGATGCACAAACCAGTGTGTTTCTTCGCGCCAGTCCCAAGCCAGGATAAATGGTGAGGGTTACGTCAGGAAAGGCATCCGGTGTAAAATTTTGCCAGATCAATATGTAGTCAACAATACAAATTTCCATACCGGATCAGTCGAGGCCCAGGTTAATTGCGGCTGCCACCAGTACTGTTAGCCAACAGGGTGCTGGCAGAAACTGGGCTACTGTTGGCTGAAGAAGAAGGAAAAGGGGAGAGACATGTCCAGAGGAAAGAGGAGAGGAGGAAGATAAAGAGAGTGGAACTGAAGGTAGGAACTTTGAATGTCTTTATGTTTTTTGGGATCGATTTTCCTCTTCCATCCAGGGAGGTTGGCTACAGTTCCATGGACCTTAAACTTCCTATTAATATTTGCAAGCATTTCAGCATGAACATCAGCCTGCTTGGAGATGGCCTTCTAGCCTTTGCCTTTATCGTGCTTGTCTGTAATTTTCTTTCTGATCTCCTCAGACAACTCTGTCCTTTGCTTTCTCTGGTCCGTGTTCAGTTTGGGACACATGAAGATACCAAACAGCAGAGTGACTACTTTTATCCATTTCAATACCCTGAATGGCTGATTGTAGCCTTGGAAACATATGTGATACTAAGAAAATAGCTAGTTAGAAAAATCACTGTAGCCCAATTATTTATCATATTTTCTTGGGATACCAGCAAATGTGTCCAGGTAATTTTAGAATATCTTCGTAGAATAAACAATACTTTATCTCTTTTCACACTTGCTTTGCTTTACTCGATGATGTATCAAAGGCATGAATTATTTTCATTTAATCCCTTTTCAGGAGGCTTACCGTACTTTTCAATGAGCCGTAAGCGTACCAACGAATTTGTACATGTCTTTAAGGCTGTATTTTAAACTGGACCAGTGGTAGCCTACATGCAAAATTTCAAGAATCAGTTCAGCCATTCTTGCGTCATTGGTGAACAAACAATTAGACAATGCTTGGGATGAAATGAGGTCTGTATTGTGTAAAATAATACATAACATCAAACAGTGCTGAAAAATTCTAAAGACAGAGTTTATTTCGATTTTATCTATATAGATTATTATAATGAAAAAACTGACTTTATGTTTTCCAGGTTGGAAAGATGTGCATCTATGTTTGTATATCTGTAGTGAAAGCATAGAGGACACTAAAACTCAAGAATGAACGTCACTTAGGACATTTAGTGCATACTCATAAGTGCTGAGAGCTGTATCTGTGTGGTGTGAATTCAAGACTCTTCATGATTTTTAAGCCAAAACCAACAACAGCCAAACCACTGCGTAGAAGTTCAAAAAACTGGGTATATGGATTTGAAAGCAACTGAAACTTTAGAGAATTTTTGTGTTTAAAAATTATGCAAGTACTCTGAGGCTCTATACTTCTGCAGGTACTTTCAACCAATAGGGTAAGACCAGGCTGTACCATCTCATCAGGGAATCCCAAATCAACAAATAAAACTAATTAAAGTAACCCATAAAATATGCATCTCATGTTCCATTATTTAAAAGGGAAAATTCAATTTTTTCCACCACCTACTCTAAAACCTGCAAACAACCCTCTTCAACACTCTTGCTATTGGAAAAAGCCTAAAATTCCTACATAAACCCGAAAGCAGCATCCATTGCTCTGGTTTGGCTCACAAACATAACAAGCTCCTCCCCCCCTAGACTGTGGCTTCCATCTCAGCTAGGCCTTATCAGCAGCCTCATAGAGGGTGACATTCTTTGTTACAAACTCCCCCATTTAACAGCTGGTCAGCAATAACATCCTCCTTCCCTTTTACATAATGAACTTTAAATTTAAATGGCTGCAGCGATAAATACCAGCGACTTATCCTGGCATTAACATACCACATACGTTTCAGCCACTTTAAAGCTGTGTGGTCCACCTCTACTATGAAGTCTCCTCCTTAAAGATCATATTTAACATAATGTATTTTAGGTAGAATGCCCTTAATCTTGGCTTTGGAGCCCCTGCAGAGTTTTTTTTTTTTTGTTTTGTTTTTTCTGTTCTCCCGACCATCTTACCTTATCACTGAGCTCATCTTTAGAGACTTACATTATGATATAGTATAAGGATGCTACTCCTGTACTAGTTATATATCTGATTTTTATATATATATATCTTTGGATTTTTTTTATTTTTACATATTCATTAATATCTTACCAAATCTTATTTGCTTTTCTTTTCTTGTAACTTTCCATTTGAACATCAGTATCCCAAGTTAAAGGATTTCACTGATTCTTCCTACGTAGTTCTGTTAGTGAAACAGCCTTCTTAGAAAGGTCAGGAATAAAATGTTGATACCATCCTATTAAACCCAATAATGATTGCATCTGTTTGGTAGTTAGATGGAGTCTGTTACGGATAGCTTTTTAACTGCTGGTTGTATCCCAAATACTCCAATTCCACAACATTTGGTTGGGATAACTACTAATCGAGCAGATGGTAAAAAATTAAACACATCTTTCAAATGTTGTAAATGCTCCTCCCAACTGCTTCTGAAAATTACATCATCTGTTTAAGCCTTGGTGTGGTCTCCTGGTCCATTTAAAACTTTGTCCATCAAACTTTAAAAACTGGATGCTGCTCTGTGCAAACCAAAAGGCCCAACGTTAAATTGGTGTAACCCAGAAGGGGGCCTTCAAAGCTGTTAACAGTTTAGATGCCTCTGTTAATGGCACCTGCTAATCACCCTTACATAGATCTAATGTACAGTAGTTAAAAACTTGGCTGGACCTAAATTCTCACTTAGCTTATCCACTCTGGGCATTGGTTATACATCAAATGCTGAAATAGAACTTTGAAACTGACCATAATTTTTGGAACCAATAGGGCTACTTCACTCATCAGATGAAGGTTAACCTATGCTCAACTGCAACATACTGTCAAGTTCCTCTTGAGCAGTCCTTCAAATGAGCAGGAATCCTGTAACCAGACCATCTAATAGACGATTGAGATGTTAACTGAGTGTTATGGTGAACAAAATCTGTTCAACCAGGTCTTTCACCAAACAAATTTAAAGGTACTACCTTCATAATGTCATCACTCTGTTCCATTGATGGATTATAGAATTCAAGCTGCTGTTTTGTGATGGAAACTAGAAAATATTGCTCTGACTGTTTGTCTTCCTCCCCAGTCTTACAAACAAAAAGCTGTGGCTCTGCATCAGTTTGAGCATTCTCTCAACAAATTAACATGAGAAATCTCCCTTTTGTTCTTAAACCTATTAGGCATAATTACTTCACAGGTAACAGGTTGTTTCTGACATACTACTTCATAAGTTCCAGGCCATTATACAGAATGCTGCTCTCAGAAGTTGGTAATAATAATAATACCTACTGGCTTGTTAAGAAAGTTTGTTACCCGAAGTTTGATCAATCCAACATTTCTGATTTAGATAGGCCTTGGCCATATTTTCATGAACTAATGAGTGATATGTAGTTCAGTTTCTCTACCATCTTGAACATATACAAAACAACATTCAACTGCTCACATGGTTTCTCCTGTAGAGACTAGTAGAACCTCCTAACAAAGAAACATAAGGTAAGTCAACCACCGATACTAGTCACAACCAGTATTTTCTTAGCATGTTCTTGAGGGTCTAAACTAATCTTTCAACTAAACCATTAGATTAAGGATGGTATGGAGTAGTCCGTATCCACTTAATTCCTAACAAATTATATACTTGTTTTATTAGAGTGGAGCTAAAATTAGAATCTCGATCAATTATGACTTCTCCTGGTATTTCCAGTCTAGTAAATAACTGCATTAATGCATTGGCAATCTGTGTAGACCTCAGCTTCTTAAAGAGGGAAATCCTCAACATAATGAGTTACATGGTCACCCACCACAAGTACCTTACCTATTTCCACTTTTGCTTCTTTCCACAGGTCCTACAACGTCAACTGCAATATATGAAAATGACAGATCAACACTAGGTGGTGGTACTGAAGGTGCTCTATCAGTCAGTCTATCGTATTTACTTTATTTTGGTAGTTGGACGGTGTCTATTATGGATAGCTTCCACCTCATCAACTAACAATCAGGACATGCCGTAGAAAACTTGGCAATATCTCTATTCAGTCCTGGCCAATAACAATGATGGGCAATTCTTGTTCTAGTCTTTGCTTGTCTCATGTGACCTGCCCAAGGAATACGGTGCCCTAGTTGAAGTATATTTCTTCTTACTAAAGTAGGTGCAACAAGCTGCTTCCCATATTCATCTGTGTAATGCAGATCGCTGCTTCCCTTAAAAACTTTCCCAGTTCTCAAGCTTTTATTTTCATGTGCTTTCTGAAAACATTGCCGCAGGATGATGTCATTACTCTGCAAAGTCACAACATCTGCAGGAATTGTAAGGTCCAGTTCTAAAGAAACAGCAGATGAGACTCTCAGTCTTGAGAGTTCCCATAATCCTTACCTGTCTTCTTTGCCTTCTCATCTTATAAACAATTCCATTCTTCCTGATCACAGAGATGCAGACATGCTGTCTGGGCTTGAGTTACTACCCTTGAGTCAAGCCTTCTTAGGCATAAATAACCCATCAATATAGAGCATATCAAAAACAAGAATTACAGCATAGGCACTGAATCAAGAGCCTCAAAACACAGAAAAAAATTGCCTCCTCTCTTACCTCCATCCTGGTCTTAACTAATGGATATGCAGCCTCATCCCCATGAACACAACTGGGCACCTGCTGTACATCAGTTTCTAATGCTTTTATATCAAAACAATGTCTTCATACTAAGGACTAGGAACTTCCCATACCTATGAAACTTTGGCGACGTTTACCAGCTATATTTACCCACACTAATCTTTCCTGATTTAGGAGGAGCTGCTTATCAGGAATAGGACAAGGTACAAAGCACATATTATTAGCCTAAGATTTCTCTGGAGGACAATCAGGTCTTTTAAGGCCCTTCTTGCCACATCTAAAACTTACAACTTTGGCAACTTGCTTTTGTACTAACACCAGGTCTTTAAGATTGAAGATGACCTATAAACTGACTTGCGGTTGATACACCCATATGCCCTCTATACACTCTATATTTTGTGAGATATCTATGAGTGTCTGATGAGCTGTAATGTATACTTCTACTAGATGTGCTGCTTCAATTGATGATGTTGGGGTATGCTCCAATATTCATGTTCTCATCTCTAGATCAGCCATTTGCAGAAACTGTTCAAGAATAAGTACGAGTTTCACCCATTTCTTCCTTTGTATGATTCTCTGGATCAATCTGTTTAACAGACAAATCCTTCTATCTAGCCTGTAGCTCTTTTGATGACTTGCCTTAACTTTGCCTTGCAGAAACCAGAGCCTTTAGGTTTCTGTATTAAAATCAAATTTATATAATACAGCCTTTTTCAATTTATCACAGTCCGAAATATTCAGCAATGTCCATACCTACAAACGTATCTCTGGTTATTAATCTGAGGGCCCATTCAGCTCTTGGCCAGGCACGAACTAGTGCTACCCACTCAAATAAGATGCAATAAGATGCTGCAGATGTTCTACCTGACGGTTGTGGCGAGTGCTCTCTTCTACGCAGTGGTGTGCTGGGGAGGCAGCATAAAAAAGAAGGACGTCTCACGCCTGGACAAACTTGTTAGGAAGGCAGGCTCTATTGTAGGAATAAAGCTGGACAGTTTAGCATCTGTGGCAGAGCGACGGACACTAAGCAAACTCCTGTCAATCGTGAAGAATCCACTGCATCCACTAAACAGTGTCATCTTCAGGCAGAGGAGTAGCTTCAGCGACAGACTGCTGTCACTGTCTTGCTCCACTGACAGACTGAGGAGATCGTTCCTCCCCCACACTATGCGACTCTTCAATTCCACCCGGGGGAGTAAATGCTAACATTATTCAAAGTTATTGTCTGCTTTTACATGCATTTTAATTACTCTCTAATTTAGTTTTTTTTTTTTTTGTATCAGTATACTGCTGTTGGATTATGTGAATTTCCCCTTGGGATTAATAAAGTATCTATCTATCTATCTATCTATCTATCTATCTATCTATCTATCTAT
>JANRMT010062790.1:66218097-66239267 GCA_026402145.1 Polypterus bichir lapradei | reverse complement strand
TATCTATCTATCTATCTATCTATCTATCTATCTATCTATCTATCTATCTATCTATCTATCTATCTATCTATCTAGCTTGCTGGTAGTTCAGGACTGACTGGGACCAAAGACATAAAGCAAGTGGCAGGGAAAAAAACAAAATAAAAGCATAGTGGTGACAGCTGATGTGAAAGATAACAAGTTGATATTTATTCAAAAATAGGTTAGTTCCAAAAAGAAAGTTCCTAAAATAATGAATATTCACAGTGTATTCAAAAATACGGTTCAAGTCAAATACACACAAGTGGGTAATGCAATACAAAAACACACAGAAAATAAACCCCAATGTGTCACTCTAAAAAAAGAACAACTGAAAAAATTACACAGCTGTACAACAAAAATGAAGGTAAAATATCAGCCCCCCAATAAAAAGTAAAAAATAAAATTCATGGCTTACTTCATCCTGCAATCCAATTAATAAAGCCCCACCAGAAAATAATCAGGAGCCTAATCTGGCTCACTCATAGGAGTACACTCACAGCTCCTCTTGACAGCCAATTGCTAAGTCACCACACTGGTCTTCCACTGGTAGGTTCTGCTCTCACAGAACGCTCTGGTGTAGTTTGATCAGCCATGTACTAATGCTATCACTGAGTTTATATAGAGGCTTCAATCTTTCCCCTGCTTGGCGCTCCAGCTTAACCATCTTAGTGGAGAAAACTGACCACACTCCAGAAACTTATTTTACATTTCCATGCAGTACTGCAGCCTTAAATTTAACACAAAAAACCTACACATATTCAGGAAACAAATTCCTCTGAATCAACAAGACTGAACAATTTTTAACCCAAAATGAATACTGAAAATGGGCCTACCTTAAACTGTTGCTCCCCCCATTTGAGTCCAAGTGAGCCTTTCTGACAGCTCATAGACTCCTGGCTAGGACTCTGGCTTTAAACTTAGAATTGCACATGTGTGTAAAAACTTGCGCAAACTGGAAGCTGTTTGGCCACACACCAACTGCTTTTCTTTATTTCACTATCTCTGTACACCGTAAATCAAGTACTAAAGTTACAACAGGCGAAGCTGATATTAGCAACAGGGTTACTTGGAGACACAGTGACAAGTGTAGCTCTGCTTTTCTTTAAAAAAAAAGACGTTCAGACAGCAATCACGAACATGGCATCACATCCAGCTTTTATATATTTCAATGGGTCATCCATTACATGAACATTAACAGATTGACTTGGTTTGCTTATATTGCTGGCCTGAGCAGTAACAGCTTCTCTAGACTCCATCACCTCCTTACCATTTGCTTTTCTTTCCACAGATCAATATTACTTCATCCTGTGACTGGTTAAATTGGTGCTGTTCTTGATGTTTCTTTCTCTTGCTGCTCCAACATGAACTCACTTATCATCCTTCCCACTGTTTACGTGCCACTTGAAATTATTGCAGCATCTCCAGATGCAACCTTATCCAGGACATCAGCTGAATTGGCAACCATGTCATCATCCACTGACAGCCATTTCTGGGAAGGAAAAAAATTCACTAGTCTCACTAAAGGATTCTACATCTGCCACCAAATGTCACAAGGCAAACCACAGCTTTTAAGTTGACAGTAATATAGATGCAAAACTTTATGAACTTTGATTTAGCTGTTTTGGAGTGATTCCTTGTCCCCTTATTACAACCACCTTTCCTGATGAAATGTTTGAAATGCCATGTAACCTGGATTTTAAGTTTGGGACATTCAACATTTCATTAAGATGTATTAGAATAGAATACAGTTTTTGGGATGCTCCCTCACTACAGTCCTCCTCCCAAGTACCCCAAATCTTACACACAACCCTCTTCAACACTCTTGCTATTGGAACAAGCCTAAAATCCTTATTTAAAGATCAAAGCACCCATTGCTCTGATTTGACTCCCAAACCTAATAAACTCCATCCCCAAGGCAGCGACTTCCATCTCAGTTAGGCTTCATCAGCAGCATAAAATATGAGCTTCCCGTTTAGTAACTCAAACTAACTTTTTGTGCTTAAATCCAAACTAAAATTAAGTGCAGCCTATAACATATGAAAGTAAAAATTGTAAATATATTAAACTAAATTCCCAGATTAACTATGGAAAGTGACATTCCTTGTCTCAATTCAGTTAAGGGTTTTGAGGACCGGAAACTATTCTGGCATTCTTAAAAGGGGTGCCAGTCCGGTGCAGGACACTTTTACATGTATGAATACCAGGAGAACATGCAAACTCTACACTTATGGTGACAGCATTGATTTGAGTACATTTTGCACAAATCAAAGGTTAGGGTAAACAGCACATTTAAAAAGTAGGGCATTTATGCAGTTACAGTATTGATCTCTGTCTTGGGTTACAAAGAAATTAAGCTGCGAAGAGAGTGTTTCTTAGGGAAGCAGGCAGGTGTAAGGGAAAGTCTAGTAAGATATAAAACACATTCAGCAGGCAGTTTAAATTGTATCAGCAGTAGACAGAAGGAAGCCTGCAATAGTGAGGTCTCTAACAAAAATTACTGGGCTTAGAGAGCACCAGTATGTATTAAACTGGTGCTGTCGTTCATTAAACTCAAAATTAATCCAGGACTTAATTGTCACCCAAACAAATCACAAGGCCTGTATAATGAAGTCCCATATGATGTTGGACATTTTGGAAGCTGGGTCTGGTGATGTCGGCTCCTAGGAGACATATATCTGTAGAAAATGCCAGTTGATCCAGCACCTTGAGCTCAGGGTTGTTGACTTGAGAAGGAAGTGGCTAGCCTGCATTGTAGCAAAGAAATTAATACATCTTGCCCAGATGTCACTTTGGGGAGATGGAGTACAAATTAGCACAGGAGGAGACTCTAAATCAAAGAGGTAGGATGTAATTGCAAGGAAAGTGATCCACACTGTCCAGAGACTTCAATCCAGAGGGTGAGGTAAACAACCGTTTTCAGGACCTTGCAGAGCAAGGCAATATTTCCAATACCTCTGAGGTGATATGTAGGGATGAGGAGCCCCAAAGGGTATCTCAAAACCAGTATCCAGAAAGAGAGAAGTAGTGGGCCATAATCATTGAGAGGGATTAAGATGCAGGTTCACTCAAAAGACAGACAGTCTCAAATGGTGTGTTGACTTATGGGTACACAAGTAGAAGACCTCTCTGGAAGGAAGAATAAACTCTATCTAGAGTGGAAGTGGATCCAGTTGACACTGTCAAGGTTGGGACAACAGTTGTTAGTTCTGCAATTCAGATTTAAAGAGTTACATATCAAGCTGAGGCTCAAAACTACCAAGGTGGTCTTCTCTGAAGTTCTGCCTCAGCCACACACTTGTTTAGGAAACACTGGAAGAAATTAGAAGGAGTAATGTGTGGCTCTAGTCTTAATATAGGATTGAGTTAAATAGGATTATGGGGCATTTGTACCAGTGCATCCTTGGAGTAGATTTTCGGCAGCACAAAGAGCAGTCCTGAGCTTTGAAAAAGGAAAGCTGTGCCTGGTGGGAGAGAAATACTTGTTGCTAGGAACACACTAGGACCACAGCCCTCAAAATATAAACATCCAGGTTCCTAACAGGTCTAAAACCACTGGCAAGGAACAATGACGGTGGCATTTTCCCAAAGGCTCTAAAAAGCTAAAGGACAGCACCACCGTTAGGCAGACCCTGACCTGAACATCCACCTGCACGGCCTCCATCCACCATTACCAATACAGCTGTCATGGCTTTATGGCAATGCAGTACAGCTGATCTGACAGAACACCAATACCAATAACTTTGCCTTCTGCTGTAGGAGCATTTAGTCATCTTTGCTACTTGTGATGAGGACGGCAACAAAATAGATTTAAGTCAGCAGCACATCAACACAGGTAGTTCTCTTCCAATCCATGTGTGATAACACCAGTTGGCATTGCTAAATGTCAGATAGCTGAAAAACATATCTGGAAAATGGCAGAGATTGAACTGTCATAAAACCTGTGGTTAGCTCCAGCAATCCTCATCAACAAAAAGGATGGCATCTGGTGCATTTATGTTGACTACATGAAGTTAAATGCTGTCATTAAGCCGGAGTCTTACCCGGTGTGCCTCGTATAGATTACACCTTGGATCACATAAGTGGCTCCAGCTGGTTTAGCTCTTTTGACGTATGCAGTGGCTACTGGCAAGTCACTTTAAAGCCAAAGGCCAGAGAAATCACTGCCTTCACCATCGGGCAACAGTCGTGGCATTTCAAGGTTATACCTTGTGGATCATATAATGTCCCAGCCACCTTTGAATGCCTCATGGAGTGAGTGATGGCTGACATTACACTAAGCTGCTGGGTGTTGTATTTGGATATCTTGGTGCACACCTCTGACTTTAAAAGAGTCCTAGCCCATCAAAAGGAAGTGTTCACCGCCATCCAGACTACAAAATTTAACACTGAACTCAGCACAGTGTTACCTGCTGTGGAGAGAAATCAAGTTTTTGGGTCACATGGTCATCACAGTTAGGATAGCTCACCTTGAGAAGATTGCCAGTGTGGGTGGTTAGCCACAGTTCAATAATGTGCAGGATTTCTGACATTTCCTGGGGCTGGCATCTTATTAACGGCGATTTGTGAGAGAATTTGCAGACACACCAACACCATTAAATGCACTAACCAACCGGGACAGTGTTTACCAGTGAATGCCAGAATTTGAGACTGTGTTCTATCACTGCACTTGTTTTGGCTTATCCTGGCACAGATGTAAGTAATTAGGGCATTAAAGCAGTCCTCTCGCAGATGGAAGGAGAGACATAGAAGAATGATCAGCTACTATAGCCACTGCTTGAACTGACCAGAATGCAATTACTTTGTGATGTGCCAGGCATTCCTGGCAGTCTGTGGCATTTCCTTCCATACCTTTATGGGTACCAGCTGTCACAGAAGGCTGGGGTCCTTGTCTGGCCAGGACGCCTTTTCACTGTATGGACCGGGGGAGCAAGCCTGGTCAGAACAGTACCTCCACTGGAACGCTAGATGGCAGCCCCCTGGGTTGCAGCAGTGCCTAGGACTCCCACATGGCTTCATGGGAGTTGGATTTTGGTGCAGCCCTGTTGGGATCCATGAGTGTCACCAGGGGGTGCTGTAGCTGCTGCTGAGCCCTACAGGGCAGCTCTTCTGCCACACCCGGAAGTGCTGCTGGAATTAGGTCTTCAAGCACCTGGAGCACTTCTGAGTGCTGTATAAAAGGAGCCAGCAGCCACCACTCCAGGACCCAGAGTAGGGAGGAGGGCGACAAAGCTTGCCAGAGAGGAGTGGAAGAGAAAAGAGTAAAGAGAAGAAGAATTGTGTGGTACTGTGCTTCCTGGACTGTGTTATGCACTCATGGGAACGGGGAAGACATTCTCCACGAGGGAAGAAAAAGGAAATAAAAGCCCTGTGCAGATTTTATTTTTTTCTCCAGCCGTCTGGAGTTTTTTTTTTTGTTTGTTTTTTCTGTCCTCCCTGGCCATCGGACCTTACTCTTTTTCTATGTTAACTAATGTCTTATTTTAATTTCTTATTTTGTCTTTTATTTTTCTTCATTATGTAAAGCAATTTGAGCTACTTTTTGTATGGAAATGTGCTATATAAATAAATGTTGTTGTTGCTGTGTGCTTTGAACTTGTGTCCTGGGTCTGTCTGTGTCAGGGTTGGCCTTTACACAGCTTACTTTACAGACAGACCATGTCTCACTCACCTGGCTTCTGAATTTGTAAGAGCTGGAGAGTCAGGTGGCGATGTGGATAAAAGCACTGCAGTAGTATGAGTTTGTCATCAAGCAGAGCTGGAAGGCGACACTGCAATGCTGATGCCCTCTTACGAACCTTTACTTTCTGAAGAACTGCAGCCACTTTGTCAGGACCAATCAACAACAGACAATCCTAGATGTGCAATTCAAGAGAAACTTAAAAAGCTGACCACACTGCATGGCATCAGCACAACTGAATTCCACAAGATACAGGAGGAAGACCCAGAATTGGCTGCAATTCAAGGATGGATAGCAGGGAGACAGTGCCCACCATGGACTGAAGTCATACCCTACAGGCCCATAGTGCAGGCATACTACTCACAATGAAACAGTGTGGAGCTCTGAGGTCAACTGCTTTATGAAAGATGGGAAAGCCCACTTCCAGGACGCCAAATTTTGCTGGTGCCAGAATGCCTATGTTACCAAGTCCCTCAGTGAGTATGCTGACTGCCATGAGTGGGATGCTTTGGAGTTTCTAAGACACTGCACTGGCTGAAACAACAGTTCCACCGGGCATCCTGTAGGCAGACCACTGAGCTAGTTGTGCATCCACTGCTGTGACGACTGCACTGCACACACCTCTCCAGTCTCTAAACCTGGCCTTTGAGATGCCCCCTAAGCCTAATATCAACACAACTCCAGGGTCTCACTAAGTGTAGGACTTGCGAGGGTGTCTCGAGATTGTTCACATGCTAACTCGGAATAATCAAAAGGATGCAAACAATTGACAAAAAAGGATATACTATAATCAATGCTAAGGGAACTCAGTACATCCTGGTTACCTGGTGCAGCTGTACAACCTATGTCGAAAAAGGGGACTCTGCCCTAAATTGGCCAACAGTGGGTATGGTTCATGTACTATCTTGGCTAGGTTTTCTGAGGAAGAATATCAGGTAAAAGTTGGATGCTGGGCAGTGGTGGGGCACCGTGACTGGTTGGCCCCCTACTATCATAAGTGGGAGTCAAATTCAGAAACCAGCAAGGCAGTGTCGACCACCCCTGATGCACTTAATGACAACACAGTACTCCCTGCTGCACCATCTGACAACACTGAACTCACGATCCCTACAGATGTGCTCTTGTCATTGGCTGCACAACAGAAGCAGAAGAGAAGACCACCTCACAGTTTTGACGAGTTTGTGTGCTGTTACAGGGAGCTAAAAGTGGTCACTGGGGACAGCAACGTCAAAGGGAGGGCTATGCAGCAGCAGATAAGTGACATTAGCCAGGGATGAGACACCGTATGTTTGAAAGGATACAAGCCCTAATATCACCAGTGGCAGGTGTGCCTATAAAAACAGCAAGCCTGCAAAGGGTGGCTTGAAGCTAGCGGTCCTTTTAAGGATAGCATGCTGCTAAAAGAGCATAAAATGAGCATGAATCCAATAGGTCAGCACTGGCAAGCACTAAGAGGTGCTAAAATATTGTATGCATGAATAATGGAGGTACTTTTAATATAAAGCTGTTGATTTGGATTTGTGTTTGATGTGATATCTAACAGCAATTAAGTACTATTAAATTTCACTGGTACTGGTTAGCAAATGCAAAAACTGTGACATCACTAATTTTGACCTTTGTCAAAACTGATTGCAGCAGCAGTAAGGTCACTGTACTATCAAAGAGAGGTTACTAAGAAAAGGCAAAGAAATTCCCAAGGACTTCCTCCATTAATTCTTGTCAATAATGATTATAACGTAAAAAAATACCACGACTTGACTTGAAAAGAGGCAGGCTCCATGAAGAGGGGACACGTGATCAGCCGGCTGAAATTATGCTACTGTCTTTTTAAAATGAGGGACGGTTCCGTGTCGAGCCAGACAGAGGAAATGTGCAAGCCCAGCAGGCAGAAAGTTTTCAACAGCTGCTGAGAAGTGATAAACTGGTAGCTGTCAGGAGGCTCAGTGGGACTACTACTAGAACGCTACATTAAGTCATGACACCCGGCTCCAAGGTACATTGTGATCCCTGAAGACCGCACCGACTTCACTCCACGTGCGGCTATCCTGGAACTGGACGGGACCAAGACATGAACTGCACCGACATCCTACCCTCCTACCTGCTGAAGATTTTCGGAGGATCTGAAAATCAAAAGACACTGGGCGAGGCGACCCGCAACGATTACGCCTTCGTCTATGTTTTAACTGTTATGTTTCTCTTCGCCGCCCTAGTGGTTATTCTCCTGTGGGACAATATGAGGGAGAGAAGGAACGTGAACAAGAACGACCCGTACCACATCTACATGAAGAACAACTGGAGCCTGGCGGAAGAAATGAGGGCAAGGACTGATGGAGCCGCAGGAGGGTCCGTCAGGTTCGAACTGTAACGCGAGTGCATTGGGTAAAGAGCCGAATGAACCGGGAGCCTACTAAGCAAATAAATAAAATACAGTGGAGTTTATGAGTTAGGCTTGAAGATAGTGAACAGCTTACCACCACCGCTAGTGACTTCTGCTACTGGAACAGGATGAGACAACTCGAGGTCCCCCCTTTTCACGGGACTTGACTGAATTCTCTGAGACGCGCCCCAGAATGCCTCGGGAACACCGGGGCCAAATGTACTCGGGGAGTCCATCAGTGCTCCGCAGCTTTCGGCTGTTCAAGCGAGTAAAGGGGACATGCCAGGATTTCAAAACGGGGACTGAGTGTCTTCATATAATTCTAAACTAATGCGGTGCTGTTTTGTAGGTTTCTGTCTAAATTCAACGGTAAGATGAAAAATGGAAAACGTGAGAGATTCCATTCTGAATGAAATCAAAAGCAAAGTAATGTAAATGTGCCTTTAATAAACAGATGTGCGAAGACCACTGCCAGGTCTTAAAACCTAAATGCTCAGTACTGTACCAAAATTATGGATAAAACTGTTCACTATTTTTGAATATCTTAATAACCACAGTTAACTGTTTTTTTTCTAAATAGACTGATTTCTAAGAATATCCAGTCAATACACTGTTTTATATAGCCATGCGACTAAAAAAATATTTTAAATGTGATTTTTTATGAAACTGTGGCGTATGTAATATGGCATCGTTGTAATGCCCCACATTTCAGTGATGGGCCAATATGTCTGTAATGTCTTCCTGTGTTCACCGGAGAGACTCTATCAGTGTTAACAATTAAATCGCACCTGAAACCCCAGCTTTTCTGTCCTGTGTGTGCACTCGACCAAAATGGTGTCCTGCACTTTATTATGCTGGTTTTAAATAGCCATTTTGTGTGTGTGTTAAATTGACGTATTATGAACATCTATATAAAAACATAGATTCTTCAGAAAATTTCATATTTGAAAATGCCTATCTTGTATTACGTAGTGCCGTTCGTATTTGTCTGTCAGTTGTGTTTTCATTCGTATATTTCAATTTGCTTTATACTGTGTCATTTTTGTCTGTCTGTTGTATAGTGCCATTCATATCTACCTCAGTGTGCTATAATGTGCCAGTCTACCTTCTATCGGACACGGTGCGTTTATTATTCATCTATCAGTCTAATCTAGTGCCTCTCTATATGCTTGCCTGTCTTTATGCCTTTATCTTGCTATGTGTTTATCCTTCAATCTTTAATGATAATCCAGATATGTAATATTGATCTTGTAATATAACATGACCAAATACATATGTTTAATCTACCTTATTGTTATGTTGTGTACAGAAGTCAGTAGTGCCATCTTTTTTAGAAATGTGTTTCCTATTTAACTTTTTAAGTTTAGTTTGCTTTGTCCAGGGCTGGCTCAGGCATTTAGGCCAGCTAGGTAGTCCCTGGGGGGCACGTTTTTTTTTTAAACATTACATATCTAATGTAGAAACACTCGGACTCAATACAACACTAAGAGAACCTCCCCCAAAACTCCTTTATGTATAATATATGTCTGTCAGCGCAGTCTAAACAACAAGGAGAGGGGCCTGATTTACCCACTCTTCTCTATAATATACGTTTATGCCCTGAAAACTCAGAGGTTTGGAACTGTCATGTACTGTATATGCCTAGGGTGCCAAAAATGCTACTTTATCGGAATATTACATAATTATTTTCAACTTTTCTTGTAGTTAAATGTATCTTGGTGATGAATTATATTGTGAATACAACTTTATAAGTATTCATCTTTCTCCACATTTATAAGCTTGTTTTCTGGGAATGGCAAGTATTAATAGCCTGCCTTGGCGCATACTGGATGAAGCAGGAGGATTTTATCCAGGATGGGATGCCAGCCCGTCATAGGATGTGCCCCCACCCATCATAGTCATTCACAGCTGGCCACTTTAATCTGTTGGATTGTAGGAGGGAAACCATATAAACACTGGGAAAACAGAAGGCACCCAAGCCAGAAACAGGACAGGAATATGGCTGTATGAGGAGGTGATACCACCTACTGCGCCAAAACACATCATATGGGTTTATCCATCCATCCATCCATCCATTGTCCAACCCGCTATATCCTAACTACAGGGTCACGGGGGTCTGCTGGAGCCAATCCCAGCCAATACAGGGCGCAAGGCAGGAAACAAACCCCGGGCAGGGCGCCAGCCCACCGCAGGGCACACACACACACCAACCACACACTAGGGACCATTTAGGATCGCCAATGCACCTAACCTGCATGTCTTTGGACTGTGGGAGGAAACCGGAGCACTCCGGGAAAACCCACGCAGACACGGGGAGAAATGCTGCTATTTGACCAGGTCTCCTAACTGCAAGGCAGCAGCGCTACCCACTGCGCCACCGTGCCACCCCATATGGGTTTATATTTTTTAAAATGTAGTTTAATCCCTTAGACTAAGTGAACGAAAATTTTAAAAAATTACACTCAGTAAACATTTGGTTAGAATTACGGATACATTCAGTTGTTTCTTGTCACATCCTTTACAGAACACTAAACTTAGAAATCCTACTGGAGAATATGCTGGAAGACAATCAAGTGACAAAATCGGAGAAGATCCTCCGCTGTAACCGCGACTGAAATGATTGGCTTTGGTTAAAAAAAGTCGTTAAGTGCAAAGCAGCTCCTCGCCATGTATGTTTGAAAATGCCTACCAGGTGAAAAACTGGCACAACACCACACCCGAGGCCAGTTTGTCTAAACGGCGATTGTGTCGAGAGTTCAACGTGGAAAAACGCTTATGACCGCACGAAATACAAAAGGGGTCAAATATGTTTTTAATATCCGAGAGAGATAAAACGTGTAATATAATGTAAGTTAGTGAAAGGCGCTATATGTAAGCAAGGCAAACTAACAGATACGTAAAATGCAGAAAAAATAAACTAAAAAATAGACGCACCACTTATACACACATTCCAAACGAAATAATATCAGACATGTCTGATGAGGCACATTTATGGAGACTATGCAGCTACTGTTTTATAAGCATCAGACGGAAATCTAATGAACTGTTGCTCAACACTTATGTTGAAATTAACGTTTTCATTTCCCCTCCCTCATTATCTTATACACCATTGGGTGAAGCAATAACACGCCGATCCATCCCAAGTTAAGACTGTGACATACAACTTTAATGAAACCTTTCTAGCTTTGAACTATTCGTTTTAAATGGCACGTTTCTGTGTGTGTGTGTGTGTGATTTTGTTTTCAGTTTGAGGGAAGAAACCCTTCATGTTATACCAATCGGGGATGCTAGACATTTAAAGGGCACACTAGTGTGCATTCACACTTGATTAACATATATTTAAATTTCGCTGATTACACCTACGGCGAGAGATAGAGACCGGCCTGTGAATTAAACCGAGAAACGCCAGCCACATAACAAATCTCATGTATTTGTTTGGATTAATTTTCTTTGTCTCCCAGCCGCTGCTGACAGTTGCATCGACTGTACGGTGCGTGAGCGGCGTGGCCCGTCAGCTGCCGAACGGGCGAGAAAGACAAGGAAGCCTTCGGGCGTGGAACTGCCGTGCCGAGTTTATTAAAAGCCGGTATTATTTATGCAGTCTCTTCATTTCATGGAAATCCACCTGCTATTCGCTAGATTTAAACAAAACATGGCGTCGGGAATGGGCTTCCGGAGCTTTAGCCCCTGATCGCAGGCGTCCTGCCCGGGATCAGCTCCCTCACTAATTTGTCCGATGTTTGTAAGCGAAGCCCATGTTCTTCCCATTTTGGCATTCTGACAGTGCTCGCGAACACCATGGTGGGGGCCAGCTCCCACCCACTGCACCCCGCTTGCGGCCACGCGAGGGGATGCAAGCCCATAATAAGTTAAGCACTGTAAAATATGCTGAAGCAGCATGCCAGCTTTGTAAGGTTTCCAGCAAGGTTATTATAGTTTTGCCTTTTTATATTAGTTTTTATTTCTATATTTTTTCTGACCATACTTGGAAATTCAATTTAGTGTTAGTTTTCCTTCATCGTGTATTTTTAGTTTTAGTTTAGTTTTTATTTCACAAAGACATTTCTATTTTATTTTTATATCTATTAGTTTCAGTTTTAGTTTTAGTAATTATGGCATGGAGCTCCTACGGAGTTTAGTTTTGTGTCACAATCAGACAGAACTGTACACTTAACAGATTTGGATACGAGTTTAATGTCAGTGGACGCTTACTACACTACGTGGTTTTGTGTTTGTCTGATAAAAACAAGCAGAATCAAAACTAGACACTGAATATGAACAATTTTATCATTTTAAAAATATTTTCTCATGTAAATCATGGGAGCTTAGGAAGAACAGGGCTCTTAGACTTGAATCAGTGTGTAGATCCCACCTAGCTGTATTGAGGGAAAAAAAGAAAAACAAGCATGTAGTGTAAAGGTTAGGGGCAGTGATACTTGAATAGCCCACCATAAAGGACAGTAAACCCATAATGAGCAGAGCAAGAGCAGGTAATAGGAGTACGGACAGGCATAAAACGACAGAGACAGCAGCTGAGATTAAGAACAATATATACATTATCTAAACCTGTTTATCCAGAGGAGGATCACAGGAAACCTGGAGCCTACCCAAGCAGGTTTGGATGTAAGGCAGGAAAAATCCTTGGTATACAATATGTATGATAAGGCTGATGTTAAGAACAAAAAGAATATGAAATTTCAACCCGCTGAATCCTAACCACAGGGTCACGGTGGTCTGCTGGAGCCAATCCCAGCCAACACAGGGCGCAAGGCAGGAACAAATCCCAGGCAGGGTGCCAGCCCAGTGCAGGTGAGGGTTAGTAACAAATAATAACAATCATGTTACTTATGTTTTAATGCTAATGACCAACAACAGAGATGCAGTCTGTACAGTTAATCAGCAGCTCTAGTCAGGATATGCTAAACTGAAGTAGTGAGTCTTCAGCTGGGATTTAAAAGCTGAGACCGATGGGGCATCTCTTATAGTAGCAGGCAGACCATTCCACAGTTTAGGGGCCCTGTAACTAAAAGCTCAACCTCCCACTGTTATTTTATTACTCATAATTCTTGGAATCATTAGCAGACTGGCATCTTGAGATCTTAATGTGTGCTCTGGTTTGTAAGTCATGATAAGTTCAGACAAGTAAGCCGGACCTTGGCCATTTAATGCTTTATATGTTAAAAGGAGGATTTTGAAATCTGCCCTAAACTTAACCAGGAGCCAGTGTAAGGATTTAAGAACTGGAGTTATGTGTTCATATTTTCTTGTTCTTGTAATAATTCTTGCAGCAGCATTTTGGATTAACTGGAGGCTGTATAAAGAACAGTTTGAACATCCAATGAACACAGCATTGCAGTAGTCAATCCTACTAGAAATAAATGCATGAATTAATTTCTCAGAATCCTGTTTATTTAGAAAGCGCCTTAATTTCCCAACATTTTTATCATGGAAGAAACATGATTTGGACAGCTTTGTAATTTACGCTTTAAATTACATGCTAGAGTCAAAGGTAACTCCTAGATTGTGGGCTGATTCAGTAAACTTAATGGTGGTTCCAACTGAGTTTAGAAGCTTTTCCATAGAAAACAATGTCAGTTTAATTCATAGGGTGCCAGCTTGCTGCATGGGGCAGTTTGAGGTAATCAGTTACTGTATTTATATTATTAATAAGAGAAGAACTATAGTGTTGGTCAAATAGTTGCATTTCATGTTATTTAAGTCAAGAGTAATCCACACAAGTGAGCTTTCTGCTTTCTCTTATCTAGTAGTGCCACCACATTTGATCATTGCTTCTCTGTTTAGGCAAATTATTATGGATGTAACTATAACAGATGGTCTTACCAAGATGACTTGCAAGGACAGGATACATTCAAATTCATTACATGAATTCTTGTAATTAAATGACTTCCCCAAGATGAAACCGTGAGGTGGAGGTGACGTGTTGGTTAAAGTCCAGTGCTCTAGCTACTATGCTGCACTACTTGCCTACTACCATATCACTGATGGCAAAATACAATCTTGTGTGGAAATTTTCCAGACTTGTGGATGTTGTACCACATGCTCTTGTTTGCCTCAGGTCATCCATTTGAAAAGAGAAATGAGTCAATAAAAGGCAGTGACAATTGTAAAAGACAGAGACCAGCAGATAAAAGGGATTAAAAATAACATGTAGGTGACAAGCTGAATAGAGGTTTTTGATGCAGTAGAGAAGACAAGAGTCTTCAGTTTGGATTTTAAAATGGAGACTAAAGAATCTGTAGGCAGAAGTTCAGAGCGTATGAATACAGCAAAATCACCATTTGAAAATTTGAATTACAGTCGTATTCTTTAATAAAGACTCTTTTTTGTAATTATGTTTGAACAATTTCCTTGTTTTATAGGCTGTTGTAGAGTAAATGAAGCATGTGTCATATTTAGAAGATCTGCAGAATGATATCAGGTATACACTTCACATAAATTTGACATAAGATTATTCACTACATTATTATAAACTGAGGCTCAACCATTTTGTCTTAATCTAGTATGTCTGGGAAACTGCAGCATCACAACTACTGTGGCTTTATTATTTGTTGCTCAACTTTTGATAAAGGGGGGATGTATCACTATGTAGCAAACCAGAGGGTTTCCTTTGGGGTGGCAGGCTCAGTAGAGTTTCAGCTCCTCGTCTCAGTGAGGTGACATAACAGAAGGTGTTCCTGGTGGATTCAGAGCTCATAAAATTGCAGCACTGGCCACGTGTATGTCAGTCCTTATTCACAATATGTAAATGTCTTAATTAAGATGTCCAGGGTCAGCCTAAGTTAATGGCATATAGAGGCTAGTGAGCAGTTTATCCAAAGAGGCACCAAGGCAAATAAACTGGGTCAGTGATGGTTCTTTGAAGTTTAGGGTTTTTAAAGCACTGTGTGAACATATTGAATGTAATGTGGCTGCTGCCATGTTAGCTCAGCTTATTATCCACTAAAAGTCTGGAGTATAAGAAGTCTGGGGAAACATTACCATTTAGCATTAATTAGAGGTTGTTAAATTTGTCACTGGCAACTGTCCCAATCAAAAGCCATGTCTGCACATTATGGGTTTGTAGATTTCTTTCTGTATTTTTAATTTTTACTTTTATTAAGCTTGAAAATCACACCACAACAAGTAAAATACAGCTCAATTAAAAGTAAATATTACAAGCTTCCCGAAAATTAACATTCACTAAAAACAACAGTCAACACTTGACACTTTCAGTCTTCTTCTTTATCTATATATATAAAAGTCAATGTGTGTATATGTATGTATGTTCCAGCATCATTTCAGAACGACTGGAGCGATTTTCATGAAACTTGGTACACAAATCTCAATGGTCGACTAAAAATACTGTAGGGTGAAATCAACCCTAACCCACCCCCTTCTGGGTAGGGTGGGGGGTGATCATGTGGTCTTCTATACATATTATCATCTAGTTGACACTAGACAATCACCAGAGGGCAAACTGGAGGTGGCTACTAGCATTCTTTATGCTTCAGCACCACCGCGCCCCTGTTGCTTTTAAAATTAAATAGAGTTGGCTGGTGCCGAGCGCCAACTGGATGATAACATACATACAAGACCACAAGACAAGCACATTAGTGAGTCTTCATTGTTTGTTAATTAATTTTTATTTTTAAAGTTGTGTTTTTTTAAATTATATTTTTACCAAATAATTAAAAAAAAAAACAAAACACTTTATTTTCTTCCCGGGCAACGCTGGGTATTTCAGCTAGTACATAAAGGTTATCTGTCGGTCCAACACAAAAACTCACAAACTAGTGGGCCTTGAGCCTTAATTTTCTTCTTAATCTCGGGCTTATAACATGACCCAAGAAGGGAAGGTGGAAGCTACCTCGGTCAAGTAATTGGGCTTCGGGTCTTTCTCATAGTAATTGATGCTACGGCCTCATGCCCTGCCTGACAGGAACAGACGAAAGGTGCAGGCAGTGGCATTGCTGACAGGAAAAGACCCTCAGTGACCTCTGCTGACAATAACGTTGCACAGGCCGACTGATCATTTTCATCACAAACACACGTCATACACTCTGAATGCAATAGAAGGTCATACACAAATAAAGAATTGGAGGTGCAAACTTCCTCCACTGTGTTATTGGGCTTCAGGTTAGGACCTGAGTGCAGCCATGCAATGGTGACACCTCAGCACCACACTAGTTCAGATGGAATGGAACAGTGTGAGGTTTTTTATGGTGGCTGGAGTGCCAGTTCTGCCACCAACCCCCAAGTTTTTCCCTGCAGGTTGGAGGGCCTACATGCAGGGCTGGATGCAGATTAACATCATACCCAGGACGGAGCAATTGCAGGTTAAGGGCCGTGCTCCAGTGCAGTGCAGAACAGTTTACTGCAAATCCCTAGCCTCAGAGCCACCACTCCACCCCACATGATATAGCTGACAAGAAAATAACCACAATAATATCTGAGGATAGCAAACACGTTGCAGATGTCGACTGATCGTTTGAATCACAAAAGCAGCATACATTTTGAGCGCAAAAGACAATCGTATACACCATTAGAGCATAACAAAGGTGGTGGCACCCTAGGCAGAAAGATCTGGTGTGCTGTGATTCTTGAAAAGTGCATGACCCACTTTTCTTCAAATAACCAGTGGTCTAGAGGTCCTAGAATTTGCTAGTTGTCAGATTAATTTAAATCATGCTTTAAAGTTTTACAGAATGCTTCAGAAAAATACCCATATGCTATCAGCTCTTTTCTGATCTGCTTACCCATTAAATGGCCTTAGGAACCCAGTGCTGATCTGTATCATTTAAATTAAATATTACTTTTTGTAATACTAGTGTGTACTGTATCCACTGGCTTATATTGCTACATCTCCCATGAAATGTACAGTTAGGTCCATAAATATTTGGACAGAGACAACTTTTTTCTAATTTTGATTCTGTTCATTACCACAATGAATTTTAAATGAAGCAACTCACATGCAGTTGAAGTGCAGACTTTCAGCTTTAATTCAGTGGGTTGAACAAAATGATTGCATAAAAATGTGAGGCAACTAAAGCATTTTTTAACACAATCCCTTCATTTCAGGGTCCCAAAAGTAATTGGACAATTGACTCAAAGGCTATTTCAAGGGTAGGTGTGGGCAAGTCTGTCATTATGTCATTATCAATTAAGCAGATAAAAGGCCAGGGGCCTCATGTATAAACGGTGCGTACACACAGAAATGTTGCATACTCCAGTTTCCACTTCAAATCGTGATGTATAAAACCTACACTTGGTGTAAAGTTACCCACTTTTCCACGGTACCTCATGCCCTGGCGTAAGCAAGTTCTCCACTCGGTTTTGCAGACTGGCGGCACCCAGCGTCAAAGCAGTGCTACTGTTCCTGTGTGGTTACTCCTTATTTTCCTGACGCGGCTTTATAAATACACTGAAACTAACCGCATATTGTTTATTAGTGTAATGCATCTGATTGTAATTAACTTGTAACAATATAATACTCCAGGGAATAGCCATAGTATTCCAAATACCATAACTGCTTTAGCGTTGTTACTCTCATTGCACCTTCTTCTTCTTCTTTCAGCTGCTCCCATTAAGAGTTGCCACAGCGGATCATCTTTTTCCGTATTACTCTCACTGCACCACTCGGAGTATTTATATCACTGTATCTGTGTGTGAATCACAGCAGCAGCTGATCGGAAAGAGAATTATTGGTATACAGCTTCAAGCACACGCTACCTCAGCCACGGCAAAACGTTTCAAAGCCTATCCTGTACGGACCTCGCGGTTCAGAAACAGTTTCGTCCCAAGAACTTTAAACGCACTCAATCAATTGCTCCTTGTAGAACAGTTTGTACTTATAAGTACAATCACCCCACTGTAAACTTGCACTACAGTTATAATATTGCAAAACCTGAGCCACTTTATAAAGCGCGTATTTATGTATGATGACGATATCATTTTTAAGATGAAATGCAGCAAAATATGTTTATTATATTATACAGATAAAACTTTAACTTCATTTAAATAATCTATATTCTTCACTGGGACTGGCGTGAAAGATAGAATAATTAAACATGTAATATGAAGGCTGAGCTTAAGGGTGATTTATATTGATTTGCATATTCAAAGAGGCGTAATTCTGGGAGGAGTTGGTGCGTTACATAAAGCTCGTGCACGAGCGTTACTTTTCACGCTGATCGGGATTTATGTAGTGGAAGAACGTGGAAGTTGGAGTACGCACAGATTCCTGCATCTGGATTTTTCTGTTTGTAAGCACATTTCGGCTTTTGTGCTTACGTCATGTTATAGTGTGAATTCTATGCACGGCGTTATACATGAGGCCCCAGGAGTTTATTAAAGCAAAGAAGTGGAAAATTCTTGAATGGCCAAGTCAGTCACCTGGGGCCTCATGTATAACGCCGTGCATAGAACTCGCACTATACTCGCACTGCTTTGACGCTGGGTGCCGCCAGTCTTCAAAACCGAGCGGAGAACTTGCGTACGACAGGGTATGAGGTACCGTGGAAAAGTGTGTGGCTTTACGCCAAGTGTAGGTTTTATACATCGCGATTTGAACGTGGAAATGTTCTTACGCAACATTTCTGTGCGTACGCCCCATTTATACATGAGGCCCCTGATCTTAACCCAACTGAGCATGCATTTCACTTGTTGAAGACTAAACTTCAGACAGAAAGGCCCACAAACAAACAGCAACTGAAAGCTGCTGCAGTAAAGGCCTGGCAGAGCATTAAAAAGGAGGAAACCCAGCATCTGGTGATGTCCATGAGTTCAAGACTTCAGGCTGTCATTGCCAGCAAAGGGTTTTCAACCAAATATTAGAAATGAACATTTTATTTCCGGTTATTTAATTTGTCCAATTACTTTTGAGCCCCTGAAATAAAGGGATTGTGTTAAAAAAAATGCTTTAGTTCCCTCACATTTTTATACAATCTTTTTTCACCCCACTGAATTAAAGCTGAAAGTCTTCACTTCAACTTCATCTGAGTTGTTTCATTTAAAATTCATTGTGGTAATGTACAGAACCAAAATTAGAAAAAAGTTGTCTCTGTCCAAATATTTATGGACCTAACTGTATACTGTAGTACAGTGGATATGGTAGCACAGTGGTTAGTGCACAGCTCCAGACACTGGGGTTCAAGTACCCACTTGGTCATTGTCACTATGGAGTGTCTGCAAAGGTCTCTACCCAAAAACCTTCAGGTTAGGTTGACTGGTCACTCTAAAAGGCTTTAGTGAATGAGCTCATCTTTGGTGTCTGGTATACTGTAGTTTGTTCTTTTCTACTACCTGACACTGTCAAGGTAAGCTTGGGCTCTCCGTGAACTCATGTTGAATAAAATTGATAGTAAAGTAGATGGGTAGATCCCAATAGTTAAGTTCACTTGTTCCAGTAGAAACACAGCATGTGTTGGATGTACTGACATAACTTTCCAAATAAAAACAATTAAGCAATATCTAACTAATATTACTCCAGACTGAACAATCTATTTAGTGTATTATAGCTGTAAGTTGCATTTGAAAATATGTGATACACAATTGATTCTCTTTATTACTGATCCTGAGTACTGCATCAAGAACATAAGCTGCTTAAGTAAGACTAATACAAATGTGAAATCACCTTACTTTTTGAGTATTACAGAAATGAGCTGAAGTAATAATCACAGTGGAGTCTACAGGTATGGAGTACATGTTGACCTTTTGACAGTTTCTGCAGCAAAATCGTTATGTCGGGTCTTGCAATAGGATACAGTTCAGACATCAGTAGAAAACCATGGTCCTGCAAGAAGGCAATGGCATTTGGGAGAGGGGGCCATCCTGAAGGGAATTTATGGAGTGCCAGTTTTACAAGGCTACTCGGTGAACATCCTGTGTCCTGCGTTTTTACACAATTGAAGGAAAACATATTTTGGATAGTGCTCCTTTTTTATACAGCACTGACGTACAATTATAAACAAGAGCTTGCGTGTGTGTCACTTAAGTATGCCTTTTGTTCCTGAAATTATATGAGATAAGATCACAAATCACTACCAGCGTGTGAAACATTTTTTAAGCATGCTTAAGAAACGTGTCTCACACTTCACAACTAGGTATTACCATAAGCAAATTCTTTTTAGGTTTTATGTTTTGTTCATTAAAATATACACTACATTTTTATCTTTCACTTGATTATTTTTCCCTATTGAATTCTTCTGGATTATTTCAGCCTTGGCTGGGGAGTATATATTTAGTACTTGAAAGTTACCAAATGGAAAAAACTCTTGTGGAAAACAGAAATAACTGATAAAAGCAGTTGTGTATTTCTCCATCATTTGAATGTACTTTCATTGTATTTCTCCTTCAGCTGTAGAATCAAAGGGGAATACAAAGTCTAAAATGGTGTTTATCTGCCTAATTCTCTTTCTCCAGTCAATGTTATCTGTGCCTGCATGGCTCCATTCCATCACTTTCTGGTAGGACTGCGCAGAAGACAGGAGTCCACGCTGGATGGGACAAAAGTCATTTAAAGGACACACTCACTTACACTCTGCCAATTTGGACTATTAATCGGGAAAGCACATCTACAGTTAGGTCCATAAATATTTGGACAGAGACAACTTTTTTCTAATTTTAGTCCTGTACATTACCACAATAAATTTTAAATAAAACAACTCAGATGCAGCTGAAGTGCAGACTTTCAGCTTTAATTCAGTGGGTTGAACAAAAAGATTGCATAAAAATGTGAGGGAACTAAAGCATTTTTTTAACACAATCCCTTTATTTCAGGGACTCAAAAGTAATTGGACAAATTAAATAACTGGAAATAAAATGTTTATTTCTAATATTTGGTTGAAAACCCTTTGCTGGCAATGACAGCCTGAAGTTTTGAGCTCATGGGCATCACCAGATGCTGGGTTTCCTCCTTTTTAATGATCAGCCAGGCTTTTACTGCAGCGGCTTTCAGTTGCTGTTTGTTTATGGGCCTTTCTGTCCGAAATTTAGTCTTCAACAAGTGAAATGCATGCTCAATTGGGTTAAGATCAGGCGACTGACTTGGCCATTCAAGAATTTTCCACTTCTTTGCTTTAATAAACTCCTGGGTTG
>JANRMT010062790.1:66149244-66176097 GCA_026402145.1 Polypterus bichir lapradei | reverse complement strand
TTCCCCTTTGATTGTAATGCAAAGTGTGATTAAATGCATTATTTTTTAACGCGTTATGGAGCACATGCATCGAAGCTTCTCAGCTGTGCTTGTGCTAAGAAAATTAAACATTTTAAAAATAACGTAACACGATTGTCAATGTAACCTTTTGTAAGTAGTGCCTGGAGGATTCAGTGTGGAGAAAGTCTAGAGACAGAGTGTGTATTAACTTGTGGATTTCTCTGTATTTGGTGGCAGTGTGACGAAGTTGCTTCGGAAGACGGCGTTAGCCGCGGAGCTCAGCTCAGAGCGAAATGAGGTAAATGGGAGGGGAGATGATGACGTGAATCCCCCACCCGCCTTAACTGTCAATCCCCCACAAACACAGTCTCTCGGAATTTGCATAAGCACACCCCTTCACCTGCAATTTTAACTTAGTTACAAAGTGATCAAAACTCTCGTTTATATCCTGCGTCCCCTCATTAAACTTGTATCCCGCATTACCCGTGGGCACGAAAAGCACCAGCGGCAGCCTGTCTATTAAGTTAATTTAAAGTTTAGGTTTATACCTCGCTTTGTTTCCGAAGTAGCTGTACTGATGAATATGGTAGTATGTCACTCGCTCGCTTCTTAATGTTTCGCTGCCTTCTCAATTATATAATGCATGTTTTCTTCAGCGTATTTTGGAGCTCTTCCTGGTTTTCTACATAGTGCGTTGACAGTCAGTTCACGTGATTACGTGGGCGGCGTAATGTCACACGAAACTCCGCCCCCACGGCGGTCAAGCTCAACTCCATTACAGTAAATGGAGAAAAATACCTTCCAGTTATGACCATTACGCGTAGAATTTCGAAATGAAACCTGCCCAACTTTTGTAAGGAAGCTGTAAGGAATAAGCCTGCCAAATTTCAGCCTTCTACCTACACGGGAAGTTGGAGAATTAGTGATGAGTCAGTGAGTGAGTGAGTGAGTGAATGAGGGCTTTGCCGTTTATTAGTATAGATATGCAACTGAAGTCAATGATGAAATTCAGCATATCACCGAGCCAACTGCGCTTGAACTGGCTGCATGCAAACACACAGGGGTAAATGCTGATGATTGCAGGCTCTTCTAGTGCAGCGGCTGAATTCCAGAGACAGTGTTGCTGCAGTTTTGCTGGGGCTGGCAGTGATCGTGAGCTGGCTGCTCAACGAATATACGGCACTGACTGATCAGCTCTGGCATGCTGGCAAATTGCACTGAGAAACAACTCTAGCTGATTGCAGTGTTCAACAAATGTACTTTTCCGAACATACTCGGCTCCAGTGTGCTGGCAGTAATTACCTTGTTACATATTTTAGTCTGTTAGTTTTTTTATTTTGGCATAATATAGTACATGATGTGAAAAACATCTTTCGCTGTCTGCAAAATCATTATGTATTCCTGCTACCTCTACTCTCACCGAGTGTCTCTTCTCAGCAGAACCTTTTAATAAACTGTACATTATTGTTTTATTTTATTTGAATTGAAGCTTTATTTACACTTTTGGACTTTAAGACACACCAGTGGCCATTTCTGGTTAAGTTAAATGCACTTTTTGTGTTTAAAGACTATGTGCACTTTAGTTTGTTTTGTTTAATGTATTTCTTTTTTATTGTGATGGTCACACTAATATAAAAACATCTGATTATTTTCAAATTCATATGTTTCAATGGTTATTTAAATTTGATTATTATTAATTTCAATTGTGTTAATGCAGAGACATCAGGGTGACATTCACAGGTGGACAGATGTGAGCAGATGAGGTAAAACATGCACTGGAGCCCAGAACAGGATGTGCAACCACAGGTCACAGGCATCAAAATAGTCAGGCATGAAATATTCGTGACTAATCGGGGGAAAAAAAAAAAAAAAAAAAAAAAAAAATTGAACACTTAGTCGACTACCAAAATAATCATTAGTTGCAGCCCTACTCAATATACAGCTAAAAATCAGGGCTGTGGAGTCGGAGTCGGAGACAATTTTGGGTACCTGGAGTCGGAGTCGGCAAAAAGTTAACCGACTCCGACTCCTACTAAATTTAAATGGGAATTAAAAAAGTAAGTTGAAATGTCCCAATTCACAAACAGTCATAATGAACTACTTCTCTGCTGTAAGAATAAAGCCCAATGCATGCAGTGCATAATGTTACCACAAAACGTACATGTCAAGTAACCATGAAGCATGCTTTTCATTGACTGTATGCGTCACTATATGGGATGTAATGCACAGGTAAGGTGCGGCACCACTTTCCATTGTGTCGTGTTCCACTGTTACAGGGAACTGTGAACCTAGCCTAAAGCCCCCCATACATTTACAGATGCACTGCCGATTTTTCGGCCGTTCAACGAGTCATCACGCGTCAAACGCCTGAAAAATCATCTAGTGTGTTCTCGGCTCCGTCGGCTCCCCTTCGCTATGCGCTAGTGAAGGGGGCCGAAGGAGCCAAGAACACAGATCTCCCTACCTGTCTCCAGCAGAGGCTCGTTCTGCTGATCAGCTGGCCGGTGAGTGACACAATGCACTAAACTTCCGGCTGGCTGACAGAGGAGACAGCCACTGCAGCAGACAGAGGCATCACATTACTTTGGATGGGGGCGGTGGTCGAGATTTTCGGCAAGCTGGATCTGCCCGTCCATGTGGACACCCGCAATCTGCGGCCGCCAATCAATTGCCACGATTGTACACGCACATCGGTCGGTGGCAAAATCGGCCAAGGATCGCTGCGTATTTGGGGGCCTTAACTCTCGCTGATAATTAGGTAAATGTTTTTTGCAGGACTAGAGACACTTGTATAAGTGAAGGGAATAAACTTAAACTTTAAACCTGACTATGGGATTCAAACATGATTCATGATTTCCCTTGAAGTGCCCCTCCCCCCGCCTCCTCCTTCAGCCTTCCACAGCCCTATCTTCACAAGATAAGAACACTATGGAAAAAGCAGCAGCTTCTGCCTCTCTCTGCTATAAGAGCTTAGAAGAACTTGGTGGAACAGCTTCTTGCATTTGCATTCAACTGTAAGTGTTCATATTTATTTTAAAACTGCATGGCTCCTTGTCTGTATGAGGGAAGGCTGTGTACACGTGTCTGGACAAAACTGCATGGCTCCTTGTCTGTATGAGGGAAGGCTGTGTGCACATGTGTCTGGATAAAACTACATGGCTGCTATCTGTAGGTTTGTTAGTGTGCAGGAATGTATAAAAGTTAGTGCAGATTGTTTATATGCTTCTGATTACTAGTATGTGCACAGGACAAATCGTATCTAGGTTTAATGCTGGGCTAGATAGCTTATTTGTATGTATAAAGCCATGTTGTATGTATGTTTGCTTAGAACAAGACTTTTTTTATTTAAAATTGAAGCATATGCCAGTTAGTATAAAATATTTTATATTTTAGTGAAGGAGGCATCCTATTAAGAATGGCAAAAAGACTGTCAACAACGACAAACACAACAAAGTCTGCTGTTTATGAGCACTTTGCATTATCAAGTGATGGGAAACATTATGTGTGCCAATGTATTCAAAATGATGATGATGGTGAAAAACAATGTGATGCAAAAATTAGCAGTTTCACTGGGCCTGATAAAAATGCACCTACAAGAGCATCAAATTTGAAAAGACACTTACAGCGTTTTCATCCCAAAGTATTAGAAGCTGTGAATGAGAAAGATAGCAATGAAAACATTGCATCTAGTTCTGTGCCAAAAAACGTTCAGAAATCTACTGGAACCCAATCACAAATAAGAAAATTCTTCATATCTGACAAAGTTACCATAACAATGACACCAGAAAAATTCAAAACCCACATTATTGAAATGGTAGTAAAGAATAGTCTACCACTATCCTTTTCTCAGCCAGCCTTTTTAGGCCTAAATGGAGAAATGGCTAAAAAACTTGGTGTTTCTCTGGAAAGAGAAAATATAAGGAAACTTATAATTGAGGAGGCCAAATGTAAAAAGGAAGAACTACGGAAAGTTCTGAAAGGACGTTTTCTCTTCATTAAAATGGATGCATGCACACGTCACAGGGTCAATTATTTTGGTATTAATGTGAGATTTGTGGATGAAAATAACAAAACAATAACACAGACCTTGGGATTAAAGGATACCCAGGCACATCACTCAAGTGACTATCTTCAGAAGTTAATGGAAGGTGTTCTAGAAGATTTTGAAATTAAAAAGGAACAGATTCTTTGTTTTGTGACAGATAATGCTTCTAATATGTTGAGCACAATTGAGAAGATGAACAAAGATGAAGAAAGTGGCACAGAGTTATTAGAGTTAGAGGAAGACTGCTCTGAAAGTATTGGAAAAAATGAAGAGAATACTGACATTGTGGATAACATTGTTGAAGAAGCATTGAAGCTTGCTACTATTCACCATATGAGATGTGATGTTCATACTCTGCAGCTTGCTATAAGGGATGGAGCTACAATGCAGCTACATTGATTGGGAAATTAAGGCAAGTAGCTATTTCAGCCAGGGCACCAAAAACGGATGCAATTGTGAAGAGACGTGCAGGAAAAGGAGCCATTTTGGATCAGACAACACGCTGGGGAAGCACTTATTTGATGGTGAAGCGTTTGCTTGAACTTAAAGACTTCCTAGAAGAATTGGATAATGAGAATGTTGCTTTAACTGAAAGCCAGTGGGCACAAATAAAACAGCTGGAAAACCTTCTTTCGCACCCCTTTACCGTCACCAAGAGGTTGCAATGTGACGATCTAACCCCCGGTAAATTCTTCTTGGAATGGAAGAGCCTGATGTATCGCCTGAACAAAAGTGGAGGGTTAATAGCTGATGGCATTGTATCTTCAATGATGAAAAGAGAGAGTCTTTTGCTGGACAATGAAATCTTGTTAGCAGCTATTTATGTCGACCCAATGAGCCGAATTTTGTTGAACAGTGACCAGACTGCTACAGCGAAAAAGGCACTCTACGATTTAGCAGTTCGCATGAGGGGATTACTACCCGAAATACCTCCACAGGAGGAAGTTCAAAGCACTAGTGGTAACTCAGGATCATCCTCTTCAAATGAAGAGTTAGACTTTGATTCCTTCTTGGACAAAATGGAAGGAAAAGGAAAGCGACGTCGCATAAGCAATAAAGAACCAGTCAATGTCCAAATAAAGAAATTCCGGCAGGAGTTTTTTAAAGAACTAAAGGAAGTTGAAAAGTATGATCGCTCATCAAAACTTAGTGTTGAAGAAGCCATCCTTGTGTATCCAGAGATCATTGGTGATGTGGCTAGAATTGTAACGGCAATGCCACCCACCCAAGTCAGTGTTGAAAGATTATTTTCAGCTCTGAAAATAATCAAATCAGATTTAAGAGCCTCTATGAAAGAGGATCTGGCTGAAGCAATTCTGTTTCTTAGAACTCTACACTGATTTTAGATTGCATTTAAAGGGAACCCGAGGTCAGAGGAATATGGAGGCTGCCATATTTATTTCCTTTCCTTTAACTATAACTGTATTCCAAGTTTAATATAGGTTTTCCAGATATTGTTTTTAGTTGATATAGTTAAGCTTTTTTTTTTTGTTTTAAAAGTTAAAACTACCAAAGAATGTGGTTTGTATTTTTGAACCAATACATTTCCTGTTCCTGATTTTTATGCCTGCTATTACTATCCAGACACTTGTTTAAAAAAAAATAAAATAAACAAAACCTTGTTTTCATTGTGTTTGTCTTTAATCTGGCATTATAGTAGAGTGTTGGCTTCCTAGCCAGTAGTTCTGTGGTGAAATGACATGTATGTTGCCTTCCTTTCCTTCAATGGATGTAGAAAATACATTAGCATAGTATATACATACAGAGGAGTCGGAGTCGGGGAGTCTGAAGATTTAGAAACTGAGGAGTCGGAGTCGGAGCATTTATCTACCGACTCCACAGCCCTGGTAAAAATAACACAATCATTTCATACTGCTGCATCAAAGAGATTTTGGTTTATAATGCTATTGATTTTTAATTGATTAGCACATACTACCTTGAGTATTTTGCTGTTTTTATTGCATTTCATACAGGGATTTCAAATATGGGACCTATTATGATTAACATTAGGTCTCCACCATTTGATGGGCAGACAAACAAGTCAAGGCACCAAAGTAGGACGACATGCGACATTCTAGTTTTGCTGCTATTGTTTGTAAACCTCATACAGCGTTCTATTAATGCAGTTACTTGGGTCTATGTGGAAATGTTGCACATTTGGTTCACAAACCCAAACACTGCAGTACCACAGAACACTTGGTCAGCCAACTGAACAAAAATGACAAAAACATAAAGCTTTGATTATAGGACAAAAGAAAGAGATTACAAAGCGGAGGTTCTTGTCATGAGTTTTGATGCAACTTCTGAATACCTTCTCCTGATGTGTTACTTTACTGTCATAAAATAATGAAGGACCAACAGGACTGATTACTCACTCCCTTTAGGTTTCTAGTTTATCTATGCTTGAATACCAATAACTGAAATTGCCATATGACTGCTAACAGTCCTAAAAATAAAATGATTTAAAAGACATCTTTTTAACAAACATCTATCTTGTTTAATTTGTTACAATGAACCAGAGGGGACAGGTAAAGATGCCAAGTCTGTTAAATGTTACTAAACGCAACAGAAATGTATAATCAGTGGAACATACTCTATTTTAGTTTTGTCAAGCACTTTATATACCGTTAAATTATTTTTCTGCAACAAACTACCTTTCTGTATTAACTGAAATTACTATTCTGGTAATGGGAATACCGTTAAGAAGCTGTTAAAGGATATCATGCATACATACTACAGAAACAGATTTTGCAATAAAGGCTACCAACAAAATCAAATCAAAATGTCCCTATGCATAAGTTAATGTGCATTTGATCAGTGTAACGTGGACAGCATTTGAACAATCTCAGACAGCCGATGCAAAGGTTCTACCAAATCATATCCCAGTAAGCCTTTCAAACGGTTTCTCTAACTTTATAAATATAATGCGTATGCCCAAATAGATGTTAGCACTGCTGCCTAACAGCTCCAGAGAGTGGTTTGGACCCTTGTACATTTGAAGTTCTGTGTAGAGTCTATATTTTAAAACTATTGAATGCAAAACTTGTACTACCTGTTATGGGCTTAAAGACACACAGTGAGACAGAAAGAAAGATTGTTACCACAGGTGGATTTGCTTCCATGTATAAAATAAAAACAATTAATGAAGAAATACAGTAAAAACTATGGAATAACATTACTTAAAATCACACCAAAGGAGGAAAATTTTAACAAGAAATGTGATGTATCAACCAAAACAAATGGATTTCTTTAAGTCATTTTCAAAAGTCCTGTGTTTCCTTAGAGATGAAAGGATGAGCTACAGTCTAATGAGAAACTATCATCTGCAACACAAAGAAAAGCGGTTTTAAAACACAAATCTTTAAGAAGGTACACTTTTCCTCTTGGCGGCACGGTGGCGGAGTGGGTAGCGCTGCTGCCTCGCAGTAAGGAGACCCGGGTCCTCCCTCTGTGGAGTTTGCATGTTCTCCCCGTGTCTGCGTGGGTTTCCTCTGGATGCTCCAGTTTCCTCCCATAGTCCAAAGACATGCAGGTTAGGTGCATTGGCGATCCTAAATTGTTCCTAGGGTGTGTGTGCCCTGCAGTGGGCTGGCACCCTGCCCAGGGTTGGCTCCAGCAGGCCCCCCCGTGACCCTGTGTTAGGATTTAGCGGGTTGGGAAAATGACCGATTGACTTTTCCTCTTGCTTCTCCATATACTTCCCTCTAATCCCCATTTTCCTGCGGTGTCTGCGATTTCACTGTATGTCAGTACAGCCTCTTGCACAAATTAATATACTGGAATTATAAGTAGTTTAAACAACATTTTGAGGCCTTGTAGAAAGTAATATTCAAAGGAAAGCCAAACCTATCTTTTGTTATTTTGGAAAAAAAACGATTGACTGTCCCAGTAACATGTTCTATTAAGGGAGCAATACACATTTAAGGATTTAAGTTCTTCTTTCATACATCTTCAATTCTCAGGCAAGGTTAGCACAATGAACAATAATTGCAGAGAAAAACACTTATGGAAGTGGATGAAACACACTAATAAGCTTTACATTCAGACCCTAATTTGACCTTTTCATATTTACACAGGCAGCTCAGATATGGTTTTATAGCTTTTCAACATAAGATTTTATTTCATGATAATGCTGAAGTGTCTGTCTAAGCATAAGAAGTATATTGCATGCAATTATGATAACATCTACAGCATTTTAATAATACATATGGACATTTTGCTGCGTGTTGCTCTGAATTACTTCAAAATAAATAGCACCCACCCTTCTTCTTTTATCGATTGTTTCATAGTAAATGTTCACAAATTCTTCTGCAGCTCTGCATGCCTGGTCAACAATCATTTTAAAGTCCTGTAAACAGAATGCATACAGTTAAAAACTATGCAAGAGTCACGCTACTTGAAAAATGGTGAATAATTCAGTGTAATTACAGTACAGCACACAACATTCATAGTGGAAAAATATAAATGATAATCTCAGGCGCAGCGCTTCTTTACATCTTGCTTACCAGTTCATACAGCAACATCTAGAGCACTTAGTGCAACTATCCACTGTCTAAGTTGAAATAACAAGAGAAACGATCCTCGGATTTCAGGAACTTGCAAGTTACTCTGAATTAATTTCCAGATTTGAAGGCAAACACTTCATCCTTCTTGACAGTTATATTTTCAAGACAGCAGAAGAAAATAAATACATAAACAAATAACATCAGTAAAAAAAGAAAAATGTGAACCCTCCAATAAAACATAACTACTCTTCTTTGCAACATCTTTATAGTGATGGTCAAACTGGCAATTACACTTCCTTGACAAAGGAATTACCTTTAAACTGTCATTAACATATAACAAATACAATCGACACAGTCCATGAAAAAGATTGCACTTACAAACATATAAAGATCTAAAATAAACTCCCCGTAATATTCTTTGAGGATGGTATATCATATAATTATCACTGTCCATATTAGTTCTTCTACAGCTACTCCTTGTGCAAATGTACTGTAAAAATAGTATTTTAAGTTTAAAAATGCACTCATCATGAAGGCACTACTTTCAAATATTAACTAGAATTAAGATAATCTTTTTTATTATTCTCTGATTTGATTTTTCATTTTTGGCAAATTTAAAAATGCTAAAACATTCCTACATAATTGTAAGCATAGTAAGCATATTTTCTTGAAACCAGCAAATGTAGCACCTCTGGTATTAAAATGAATCATCACAAGGGCTACACGAAACCCAGATTTCAGGCGATTTGCTGAAAAAAAAAAATTAACATTTTATTGCTGTGTCTGTTTTAGGAGAGGTTAAAGATGTAAAGAAATTTCATTTGGGACCCTTCTAGTGGGTGATATTCAATAATTTTAAGTGAACTGGGCTCACATTTTTCCATTTTGGGATCTCTCAGGGTATAGGAGGCATCAGCATAAACAGCAATTACTGACCTGCTACAGCTCCGATTCCTTAAAAAACAAACAAACAGTCTAGAGGATTTCAGCAAGAATGCCTGATTACAGGACATGGCTCATGTATATCAGGCTTCACAGTCCCATAATGCTTTGTTACTAAGGAAACACACTGTGTGCAAAAGTCCACATGACCTAACCTTTCTCCTTTGGCCATTCCTTCCAAAACCCCACAATAGATTTGAATTGGGAGGAACAGATGTTTGAAGTAATTTTTACATAATCAAAATAGCCTCCTTTACATATTCATCATTAAAATGCGATTCACAATGCATTAAGAATTTGTAGCACAAGGTCATCTATCCACAAGCTTCTTTATTCAAGTTCAGAGAGGTTGGGATTAAAAATTATTTAATATTTTCAGATACAGAATCAAATCTCTCATCTAAATTTATGCAGGTATTTATGGTCGATAATGCAACAAGATTTTCAGAAAAATTATTGTACTTAAATGTAGAGACCAGAAGGGGACTACGTGGAACGGACACAGAATGGAGGTAATCAACATGCTTTCCTTGTGTCTGCCAGGGCTCTTCTCCATGTTCTTGGGTTTAATCATCCGCAACCCTATCAACCTCAAAGACATAAAAGCCAGGTTTAACTTTTTTTTTTGTGCATTTGTCGGTAAATCAAAATAATAATAATAATAATAATAATATTTAATTTACATAGCACCTTTTTTCATGTGCAAAACCAGGCTAGAATTTCAACACCAGCCCTAGAGGCAGCAGTGCTAAGCAGTGAATGCACAACAATAAATTCGGGGAGATGCTTACTTTTCCAAAGGGATTGATATGATACTTTAGAAGAATTCTACTTTAGTGCAAATATTATTGTGGTCATTACAACTATAGGCTGTAATAAATAAATAAAAAAATAACCTTGTGATTCAACACGGCCTCACCCAGGGTTGGATCCCCGTTTATGCACCCAATGATGCCAGTGAAAACTCTTTGAAATAGCAAACATATAGTAGTAAACAAATAAGTAAGTCTCTTCTAAGACTGAATGACAAAAAAGAAAAATCCGTTTTTTGCATGTTTGCTGGAGGTCTCCTTTTATGCTTAAGTCGTACTGATGCACAGTACCTTAATTCATTTCGAGATTATCAGTAAATTGGAACCCAAGTTCTCCTTGTTAAATTAACAGACTACATTTAGGGCACAACCAACTTAAGCATCAACGATGATGCTTAGTTTCATTTACAGAATGTACAATTAATATTGAACGTCAAGCCAGCCGTACTCATCGCTCGCTGTTTGGTCGTGTATGGATGATTACCAAATTACATTTAAGTACATAAAAAATGTCAATATCTATCTAACAGCTGAACTACAGGTAAATGGACGTGAACTGAAGAATTCCGAGTACAAAAAGCTCCATCAGTGCCCGTTTATGCGGCATCTCGCGCAAGATTGGACCAAGCCACCCGCGATGAGAATTGAGCGTATCTCAGTACAAATCTGCGTCAAAGACCGGTTTTATATTTTTTCCCGTTTTCTGAATTCAACGCGGCTACGGTTTCTATCTTTAGCAATACTGTATTAGCTATCAAGATACAACCCTTTTGCAAGTAATATACAAAATAAAGATGCACATACTAATGTTTTCATAAAATGATCACAGCACTGAAACACGTTACTTTACAAATACCATTACAAGCAATAAATGCACTGTACAGCATACCGAATTTAGACCCTTTATCTGCTTTTTATTTTTTTCTGTAATATCTATCGACCGCGACATATATATATATCAAGATTATCGACGCCACTTTAAATAACAGACCATGTTACACCAGCCAATGAATGAATGAAAACAGAGAACAGCGCAGCAATGCAAATTGAGACTTACTTTACAATCCATGCTCGGTCAATAATTTGAAAATAATCGTCTTCCGGAAAACAACTTCTCTTGGACTAAACTGGCCGCCCACGTTTCCTGTTGTCCGCAAACATTTGACAGAAGCCGTAAATTCTGTGACTACCTCTAATCTACAATAAGTCTTATTCACATATACTTCACAGCATTCAAATTCGGTACTGACCAACAGGCTTTAAACGAATTACGAAGGAAGCGTCGATGCCCGTCTCTCTTTTATGACGTCATAGAGAACACTACCCGGCGATATAAATATGCGCCAGCAGCCCTGTGACATCCTATCGGGACTGTGCAGCAATGGAGCCTTCTGTTTCTAACTTAGAAATATGCAATTTGGCATACCAAGGCAAGTTTGACAGCCTGAAAAGTAAAATTTTGTCTAATAAGTCACTCGCTACCAAAACAGATCAGGTAAGAACAAAATATTACAAAACGAATTTGTAAAGAATGGATGCTTTCAGGCGTGTATAATATTACCCAGAAGAATTAATGAACGTTTCACATCTTGTTGCACTGACATTTTTGATATGACGTTTTTTTTTTTTACGACTTCAGCATGATCAGACTCAGTTTGAGAACTGTTGATAGCGAATAAGAGAATAACGGTCTGGTTATTTGAACAATGTGTGGACAGGTATAAACCTTTTGACATATGGGATACATTATATTTGAGGAAGGAGGTCCCTGCATTCCAACAAAAGAACCTCATCCAATCCATGAAACGTAACGGTTTGAGCATAATGATTTAAGCAGGTACGATCTGCTTTGACAGTCTATGATTTACTTTGCAAATATTAACAGTTGTTACTGAAAGAAGAATGCATTGTGAGCTACTAGATTTTTTTTTACTGAAGGACTTTTGAGTAAGTTTCGAGTAGTTTATTAAAGCTTAACTCCGTGTGCTTTATGTGTCTTATAATCCTGGAAACACAATAATAAATATATATCTGATGGGCATGCACATTTTTTGGAAGGTAATACAAAGTAATTGGTGATTAGCAGGAGACCAGATATGTAACCCAACGCAAACTGGCAAAAAGATGATTAATTAGCACAGGTTTTTAACACAGAACAAAGAGCAACTCTCTGGCCTACAGCAGACAGAATATTTCCACAGATAAACACAGTTTTCATAACGCACTTCTTATAATATAAGTCATATTTCCAAAAAGCATTATTAAAAACATAAAATGCCACAATGCAGTAGATAGAGAAGCAGTGCTTAAAGCATTTGGAAAACTTGATTTTCATTCAATTGCACATTGTTCACCGAGTTTATACAATGTTTTCTTAAGTACATCACAGTTTTCTGTTACCACTAGACTTGCAAAGCTGCTGCAATAAAAATATTGTGGTGGAAAATTGGTACATGGCCTGCTCAGATGAGAGAGCAATAAATTATTTTAACATGCCATTCCATGGAAAAGTAGAGAAATTCAAAGACTTTCTCCCTATACTAATGAACATTTGCAGTTGGACAGTTTTCTTACATGCCATTGTGTTTGTGCTCTTGTAAACAACTATGGGCACCCACTTCTAGGCTTCATGAACTTTTAAACAAGAGCATAATTTCAAGCATTGGTGATTGAAAGTACGCACTTTAATTAAAGAAAGGAAAAAAACGTATCAAGGAGATATATTCTATCATACAATACACAAACTACAGCTAGAATAGTCTGGATTCATCTTTCTCTCCTGTAAACATTGTGCATGCCAGAGTACAATAGACTGACAGATGAATGTACTGTAACATTAAAAGTTTTGAATAGCATATCATCAGCATACTTCTGTAAGTAACAATATGAAAAAAAATCAGTAGGATACAATACACAGCATGCATGGCCACAATCACCCTTTCATTTCTGTAAACATCCATCATCACAAATACTTTCTGGGATTTTCTTTGTGTGCCATTAGTAATACTAATTTTTGCAGTGAACTGAATCAGAAATTGTGATTAATGTGGAGATTAATTATTTGTAATGGTAAAACACCTCATCAGCCAAATTTATCATATTCCTCCAGGGTCATATTTGAAGAAAAGATCATGTTAAAATGGCAGAATTGACTTTTATTCTACAATCTCAATAGTTATACTCCAACTCCACCAAGCTGAGAGAAGCTTAGTGTTATGAGCAGCTAACAAGGAAACCTTTACAGATGATATTCACTGCAGCTATGTGAAGCACCACCTGCTGGGGGAGTGGGTCCTTGTCTTAAAGTTGTGTCTGTGTTAAATACTGCAAGATAATATGTAGTACTTAGAATCATTTTATCCTTTCAACAATCCCTAGATTTCCACTTTGGAACTGTTTTTTAAATAGAAGAGAGAACCTAGATTTGCTTCTTACAGTATTTTTATTTTATGATGTTTAAAAACCTTTGATTTTGTTTTATGCCGTTTGTATTATATTGAAAATATTCTCTATTCATCTTTCTTTCAGGACCATCGGACAGTTCTTCACTGGGCATGTTCAGCTGGACACACAGATATTGTAGAATTTATATTAGGTTTAAATGTAGAAATTGATCTAAAAGATGATGTAAGTACAGTTAAACACTGTTCTTGTATGCTATTTTCTATAATTTTTGGAAAATTTGTTTTTAAAGTTTATAGAATTTTATTATCTGTATTGTCTTTAGCAATTAATTTATACTGTACTTTTTAAGGCATCTTGGGCGCCCCTGCATATTGCAGCTTCTGCTGGAAGAGAGGAAATCGTGAGGGCTTTGATCAGTAGGGGAGCACAGCTGAACATTATAAATCAAAATGGCTGCACACCACTACATTACGCAGCTTCAAAAGACAGATACGAGGTACATTTACTGAAATAGATTAACAATAGTTATGCTGTAGATTTAACTGTCATTTTTTTTAGTCTAGCAATGTAAAAAAAAATAAAATGTGTGCAAATGTTAAGAGGTTTCAGTTATCACAGGCTTGGTATGGCACGACCGCTTGTATCAACAGAGTCAATGAGAACTCCGAGCTTGGCAGTTCTGCCTGTCATTTCAGTTTACACTTGCAGCCTAATATTAGTTGCTGTGTTTTCTATATATAGGCATCATTATGTTGTTACAAGAAAAAAGAAGTGTTGTAAAAATCTGCACTGAAGGTTGTTGTCTAGTCTCACTTCACCTTTTTTATTTTTAGGTTGTAGTGATGTTCAGACATTAATCATGCCAGACTCTAAATGACCTTGCACTCTTCTAACTATTTTAATACATTGCCAGGTTTTGCAAAATGATTTGAACATACTGACTAAGAAAAACAAGAAAAACCCTAAGGTGTATTATTTGAACAAATAAAATACAGTGTGCATTTGAGAATAACACCAATAAGGAAGCCCTTTACCAAAATCAATTAATTATTATGCCATATTTTAAATGTTTACAAGTGAAGCAAAACAATGTAGACAATTAATAGGCAAACTCTTAACAACATACAATATTTCTGTCTCTCACAACATCTATTGTCTGGTTTCAATGAGCTGTAAATGATGTAAATTGATTCACGCTAGCATATTTTTAAATGTGTACACAAATATGAAATGATATGGAGAGGAACCAGTATGCCAACATTAAAAAAAATAGACCATTTACAATTTAGAATATGTCTAGTTTAGCACAACACCCAGAATTAACATGTCTACCAGTATTGTACACTTTACAGATGAGCTTACTGTCATCTGAAAGAAAACATCTATGAGGTAACCTGTCTTGTCATATGGTGTTTTCTTGTTGCCAGAAGGAAAACTCTGTGCTACCACGGTCCTTCCTTCTCCTCCAAACTTATTTTAGAATTCTTCCTTTTTGCCAGTCTACCCGACTTATTTCCCAACACTGCCAGGGAGCTGCTGTGATAAACCTGAAAATGGAATCCTCTTAAACTCCTAATCTGCCATTGACCAGTACTGTCACTGGTCGCCATTCCCACCAATTTGTACATTCACAAGCTGTAAATATTACAACAGCCTTAAATATTGAGATGATAAATGGATACGATACAGGCAATTAATCACCCAAAAAACACTGTAGCTGTAGGTGGCACTCCTAGTCTTCTGCAATGAAGATGTATGTTGTTTGGGAGATGTGGTAATGTGTACTGTGTGATAATGACCTCTTGTATTGTGTCTTTTTTGGTTTATGATCCTGCTTCTATTTGTATTTTTGAGCAATTTTACTGTAATTGATGATGCTAACCATTTGGGTGCAGGCTTGGAGGTGAATTTAATGGTCACGCCAGACAGATGGTGAGCCACACTCCAGATCAGCTCTATTGTCACTTAATGCTGACGGGCATTGTGCTGTCTGGCTTGTTTGAGTGTTTGAGTTTCACCCTTAAGACTTTCCAGGGTGGGCATGGTTTGAAATGCTTTTAAATGTCTGATAGTTGAGGCTTGTTTCTATAAGATTTAATTCACGGGTTTGATTGGGCCAATCCTGCACTCTCCTTCTCTTCTTTTTTTGTGCAATTCTGTTGTGAACATGTCTGAGTATTTTAGATCTTTGTCCTGATGCAAGATCCATTTTCAGTTTTAGTTTTTAAACAGCCTCACATTAACAGAGAATGTGTCAGCGTAAACTATGGAATTCAAAGTTATCAGCCACACAACATAATGCTTTCAGCATTATACATACTTTACAATTCATGGGATGTGATGTTGGTTAAAGACAGTTTTTGAGCATTCACTGTATCAGTTAGCCCTAAGGGTGGGTTTCTAGTTATACTTCTCCATGTTTTAAGTTTTATAAGGTGGTGATGTTGAGATTAATCAATGAATATTAAACCATATCTGATTTTTGAATCCTTTCCACCCTTTGTTAATCAAGCAGGCTTTATGAAATTATTCAGACTCATTGACTTTAAAAACAGAAGTGGATTGATTAAACAAATAATACATTGTATACTTTTGCCCTTTAACAACCTTAATCTATTATTATTCATCCATCCAACTGTCTTCCAAACCAGCCATATCCTGAGTAGGGTGGCGGGGGATGATGGAGCATTATCCTAGCAATCTCTAGACAGGGGGCCAATCCATCACAAGGTTGAACACACATATACATACACTAAGGCCAATTTAGCAGTCTCAGTGCCACAATTTGCATGTCTTTGGACTGTGGGAGGAAAACCACACAGAATCAGGGAGAACATGCAAATTCCATGACCTGTAACGTAAACCCTAGTCACCTTGGTGCAAGGCAGCATCAATCACACTGCGTCACCGTGCCACTCTAATAAACTATTTTAACATGTTCAATATTTGCAAGTGAATAAAAATGAAATGCAATTAACAAACAAAACCAAACAAAAACATGGTCTTAATTCTCTCAACATGAATTTTCATTCAAGTCAGCACAGCTTGTGTCATGGAAGGGTGAAGCACAATCTCTTCAAAGAAAGGCACTCAGCGACTCGGGAAAGGTAGCAGAATCAAGCTTTATTGCATGAGAGTACACACGGTCTCGGCTTAAATAAAATGAGTGCCCAGTATTGGGTAAGCCATGGTTTTATTACAATGCTTAGCAACAGCTTACCTGTCCTAGCTCATTTGTCACCCTCATCTGACTCCCAACATTCTGTTACTTCAATCCTGCCTCTTACTGATTCCACCAATATTTCCCAAGCTTAATGGGCGTGGCACTTATTCTGTTTATCATGCTCGCTTGACATGCCCTGTCTCTGCTTAGTACTTGCCACCATTATTTCAGCCCGAAAATTTACATTCACCATCTGGAAGAGAGGAGTTTACTGTTTAGTTTCTCTTTACACACCTAACCTTTAAACTTATAAAATATTGGTCATTTCTAGCTTGCTCAGAAGAATAAAAAATATATAGTCACAAGCCTTTAAAGTTTAACCCTTACAATACTAGTGCTCAATGAGATACAGTACTTGTCTTCTTATGTGTGCTTATAATTCCCTTTGAATATATACAGATTATCAATTTTATCAATATATTTTTCTATACTTGCAGTATTTCTGAGTCACCCTCCACTGCACTTCTTTTTTTTTTCCAAAACTTCGTCCAAAGTTTCCCCTCTTTGTTGATCCTTGTGACATTTTTTATCATAACATCACCAGAGGGTTGCTGTGACTACACGGAGACAGAACTTTCTTGACTTGAGAAGTTCTCACTGTTACAGGTATTTCCACCAGTTTCCATCTTCCCTGTCTGCATTCCCACAAACTCTAAACATTATAATACATGTAAATGCTGGGATGACTAGCAGATGCAACAGTGTTCCAAAAGAATGGCAATATTACACTGCATGGTGACAAGATATATGAAAGTTTACTAGTTTATCCAAAGCACTCTGAAGAAGAAGACTTCTTCTGAAGCTAAGATTTCTAGCAAACTTCGACCTTGCAATTGTATTCTTTTTAGAGAGCAGAGACATCCTCCTTGCATCTAATCTGTCTTTGTGGTGTTTGCCTCATGCACATTAGCACTAACAGTGATAATGTGGTGTGAGACAGAATATTGTTGTATCAAATTTCAGGATACAAAATTCTGCCAATCTGAAATTTGGCATTGTATCATATATTGTATGAGCATTGAACCGCTTGACTAAAATGAAACACGAGTATAAACAAAAACATCTTTCATTGAAAGTATGGAATTAAAGAATCTGATTGAAAAATTAGAACTAAGGTATATCTTGACAAACTGTGTGCACTTTGGCAAAATCATTATTTACTTCTTGTATAATGATGTAAAGGTAAACACTTTTGGTGCACAACTTTGACAGCAACATATGTGAAGATGGGCTTGAACTGCAGGGCTTTTGTCACACACTCACTGAATTTAGTGAGTCACATCCTTATAAGAGTGTGGCGAATCACAACGTTGTTTACTGAATGTATCACTGCATCCACAGGCTTATTTTCAAATTGAACTGTATAGAAACCTGCAAAGCACAAATTTGCCATCAGATCAGTTCCTATGATATATTCAAATGCTACAGAGAGAAGCAACCTGTGGCTACTGCATGAGCCGTGGATATGAGAACAAGTGCTCGAGACATTAATACACCTTTCACTGATACTTATTCAGAAATAGGGGTGGATTACACAGAGGAGAAATTGTACAGCAATGAATTATGCTCTCAGTCCCCTAGCATGGTGGAGAAAGAAAGCTGGCAAATTTACAATGCTTGCTTTTCTGGTCAAAAAATACATCTGTCACAGGGGAGAGAAGTTTCAGGTTCAAGCAGTGTGTTGAGTTTGCCATTGCTCCTAAAAGGCAGTATCACATGCAGTGAGTTCTTCATGGATCCAGTCAGGACCCACAGTTAAAGGATCAGTAAAGCATTTTTAAATAAAAGGACTGCCATTGTTGGAGCAATGCTTGATGTTAACTCAGTAAACAAAAAGGTAAGGTTAAATTTGAATGGTTTCACAGTGCAGTAACTTAGATATAGTATATTATAGTTTCAATGTTTATTAATTTTTGCATGTACAGAGTAGAATGAAATTCTTAGGTTCCTGTGCTAATCAACTTGAAACTTATGTTACTGCATTGTAGTAGTCAGCTGATTACCCTGAAGATGAGCGAGACTGAATGCAGGATTAACAGTGATCTGTCACATGGGTATGCAGAGCTTTGCATTCCATAAACCTCAGAATTATTTGTGATGCACTTTACATGCCCAGGAAGGTTTAAGAACATTACAGAGACACTCATAATATAGGATAAATAGAAGCCCTTGCAGAAGATAGGTGGTCTTCAGTGGCTTGTGGAGCAAGACTGAGCATTACAGTGGAAGACAATGGAGACAGTAATAGTCTGGCTAGCTGCCAGTTTGCACCTACTATTTTATGTCATATTTCCTGTGGTACTAACAGTGGTAAGGTGCTAATTCTCTGAGTAAGATCTTTCATTGTTAAATTAAACCATTTTTGGGCTTAAATGTCATTTGGTGTGTACCTTTCCATCTCTATGTGTGTTACAATATTTAAGATTATTTGAATACAAATCAAAAACTATACAGAAACATACATTAAAATTTGCATGCTGATTGTTGCAATGTTTTGATTTCTGAACGTCTAATAATAACATTATTCATACACTATATTTATTTTATGAATGTTTCATATCGTGGGAATATTAGGTCATGAAGCCTGAATGACAGTATGAATTATACTGTGGGATAAGTGTATTGTCTCATGACTAGTGGTAACAGATTCATTTAGGGTCTTTGCTGCTAACCCAGGGTTCTAGTATAATTTTTCTGGGCTTTTTTTTTCAATGTAATCATGGATGAAAAAAAGAGAAATGAAATTCAACACACCATGCAAAAATTAAGAAATTGGGTTTTTCAGTTAAAATTTTGAAAAATGGTACAGTATTTAAATAACTGTTAAGTGTTTAGACGAGGCTAATTTAAACATGTTCATTATGATGACTTGGTTGCAATTCCATTTGATACAAATAATAAAATAACTTTTTCAAAATGAAAAATGTAGAAAATTTAATGCAAAATTTGATTGCAGAAATGTCATATGGATATCTGAACTAAATGCACATATTAGCTCTGCCTCTAACCATCCAAGATTTGTTTTTACAAGAATCCCAAATTAGAGAATATCGGTTTAAACACCAATGTTGATCTAAACTTAGACAATAATTTTGGGAAAATGGGAGCATCTTATCAATTCAATTTTAAAAATTAGTTCTTGTGCGTGATTAAAAATATTCATTTTGTAATTTTTAAAAATTTTATTTGATGTCCATTTTATACATGAAAACCTATTAGCATGTAGGTATTTTGTTTTCATTGCTTTACTTTTAGTTTCTTTCCATAGATAGCTCTTATGTTGCTGGAAAATGGAGCTGACCCAAATGCTACAGACAAGTTCGAGTCCACTCCCTTGCACCGAGCTGCAGCCAAGGGAAACTTTCGGCTCATCCAACTTCTTTTAAAGAATGGTGCTTCAACCAATATCCAAGATTCTGAAGGAAATACACCTTTGTAAGTACACAAAGGAAACAACTATATTTAGAAACCCTTTTAGAATAATAAATTAGGGGCTTCATATGTAACATGATTGTGCCAATATATTTGTGTAAATGGATTTCCACAAATATTTTGGCATAATATACCTGTGACTTGGTCCTTCAGTATGACTAAACCCATGGTATGTCCTTGTTTTCTTACTCTGTGCTGATTCTCGCTGATTTTGCTCTAAGAGGTATAGTGCAGTTTAAAGTACCTTTACAATAGAAAGAAAAGTTAAGCAGTAAATAGTACAAAACAAATTCTAAATATTTGCAGATTTTGTTTGCACTTCATCAGATCCAAATCTGCTTGCCAAAGTGCTTAAAAATATTTGTTACATACTGTACATGTATGGCAGTAAAGGTCTTGTTATTCTTTCAAACACTTTGTAGGATGAAAGTATTTACGTTTTTTGGAGATAAAATGTATAATTACATTAAGTTAGTGAAAATTTACATTTACTTGTTGGGCGGATGCTTTAATCCAGAGCGACTCATAACATTTATGATACAATTGGTTACATTTCTTTTGGTTTTCCAATTGGAGCACAGGCAGGTCAGGTGTCAGTAGGGGGATTTGAACCCACAACCTCTGGGTTTGAAGTCCAAAGCCTTAACCACTACATCACACTATCTACCTGAAAATAAAAATAGACCTCTGCCTGGTAGAGCACATTATGTTGTTCATCAGTGTCCATCCATATCTTAATCCCGCTCAATGTCACGAGGAGCCAGCAGCTATCCTGGAACATTCGGACAGAAGGCACGGACCAGCCCTGGATGGTTGGTTTATCTACAGACTAAGGATTCTCTGTATTTAAAGCTTTGCACACCTTAGACACACATTTGAACATTTAAGAATAACATTTCACCTAAATTGAAATAGAGGAAAAATCATTCATTCATTCTCCAAACTTACCTTTTCAAATGTGTAGTCACAGAGGGCTGGCACCTACCTGTAGTGCATCATGTCCAAGTCATAGACCAATTCTAGATGGCACTCCAATCCATCACAGAGTGCATTAAGTCCTACCGGGACATTTTAGAGAAGAAAATCAACCTTTCTTGCATGTCTTTGGATAATGAGAGGAGTACTCAGAAGAAATGCTGAACTTTGTATTAAAGTTTAAAAGTGATAAATGATGCAATATTATGAGAAGACTATTGTTTTGTATTTTTATTAATTTTAAAAGAGACTTTTAAAATTGCCAGAGTGTGAATAAATTTAACTACAGCTTAGTGAAGCCTTATTTTCACCTCAAACTGCTATATCCCCATCTATCATTTTCTCTACCATTCACATTACCTGATAATATCTGCCTCACTAAAAACACTAGCCATTTATATGACTTTGCCCTTTATGGCTCTTCTTATATCCCTTTCACAGATTTACAAATGCATAACACATAGTGTTTCTTTTAATGTGATGATTCAGTATTTTCCACACAACAAAGGTCAGGTTGATTGTTCCCTGCCAAAGAATGAAACTAAATTGTATTTCTCTATGTACAGTAAAAATGAGCTTTCATACTGTTTGCCTCCCCATCTGAGCAGTACTCAAATACCAGCTTATTTAAACATCTGGAAAGTTATCCATAATAATCTGTCAAGCAACATTTTTTTTGCTGAAAACTATTATCACAGATTGCTTATAGTGCAGGTTTTGTTTATAAAGGTGTATTGCTGAGATACTGTGTCAGAAGCTTCTTTGTTTTATTTTATATTTTTAAGTGTAATTTTAAAGAGCAGCATATTATGTGTGTGAATGGGTCCTGATATGGACTGATGCCCCATGTACTGATAAGCTATGGCCCTATGTGGCCCAGAACTGGATAGAGAATGTTATGTGACAGATCCTAGAAAAAAACAACTCTGAATTAAATATCATATGGATTTAAATGTATCCCTGAAGAAAGACAGATATCCTGTGCTTTACATTTCTGTCACAGAGGAGATTTGGGGGCATTGGCAATAAAAATCTGCAGGATCCAGCACTTGTAATGTTGAAGAAATTCCACTTAAAGCATATGAATGATTTGCATATGTTCTTTAGTTTTGAGTAATAATTGCTATGCTGTATATATTCTTACCTTGACAAAGAAAACTACCATATAATGAATCCCATTCTCTCAGAGTAGTTCCAGAATTTTTTACTTTAGATAGTGTAATATCATAGATGTTTCTGTGACTAAAAATACATTTATTGTGTAGGAGTATCATATCATTGGTAAATGTTTACAAAAAGAAAAGAAAATGAAAACTCACCGAAAAGGCGCACTGCATTTTATTGCCCATCTTTCCTTTGATACTGAGGTTTTCTTAGTAGCCAGGCAGTAGTGCATCACCAAATTTTCAGATATAATGGATCCAAATGAGCAATAGAATTTAGAAATTAACAAAAATGTTGTTTTAGGCCACCACATTTCTTCTATACTTTGTTTGCATTATTGCATGTTGAATGTAATTATGAAACCGTGTAAAACATAAACTATCTATGTGCATATGTATTAATGGACCTTTTAATATTTTATGTCCTGTTCATCTGCTTCAGACATCTTGCTTGTGATGAAGAGAGAGGTGAAGCTGCCAAGCTGCTGGTGGAACATGGGTCAAGTATTTATATAGAAAACAAGGAGGAAAAAACCCCTTTGCAGATAGCCAAAGGTGGGCTAGGCCCTCTGCTGAGAAGAATTGTGGAAGGCTGATGTAAAATGTTTGTCACCACACTGTTTACATCAGAAATAAGAAGATTGGAATACATTTGCAGTTGAAGTTTTTGCTAGTCTGAAGCATTCTTACTCTATAAAAATTATTGGTTGTAAATACCAATTGCCAAGTAAGTCAACTGTATTAACACAGTCATTTGTTTTATTTAAATTGTACTGGCTGACATTTTGGATTATTTTCTTTGAAGACAGTTGTGTTTTTCATCACTCACTGTTCTGGTGTTTTTATTTTGTTTTTGCTTCATTTCTATTTATGATTATTTAAAAGTAATAAATAATCAACAAACTGATGTAGAGTATGTTTTTCACAGTAACATTATCGTTGTTTTTCTATAATTTAAGGAAAGCTGTGAGCAATTATGTATATTGAGTAGCTGCATTTACCATGTGTACAGTATGCACAGGGTCCCAGACTGAGCTACAGGTGTCTGAAGCTGTAGCTACTATAGGTCACACAAATGACCCTGATTAGAATCAACAGGTCAAGCATCACCGCAGACCATAGTAATTCTTGCGAAATGAACACGATTACTGGGGGAATGCTGCTATTTGGTTGTTATTTTAATACTAGCCATAATAATGATTTCATGTTTTTAACAAACAATTAAAATATCTTGTGCACAGTGTGTGCTCCGACCGCGGTGAGTGATATCTCGGTGATGGAGACATTTTATTTGCAGCTTCGCTCGGTGGTTGATGGGTGCCCACGAGGTGACACTCCTCTGGTCATGGGTGATTTTAGTGCAGCTACTGGCATTGACAGGGCTGGCTATGAGGATCGTTTTGTTCCCCATGGGTCGGGTGACCGTGGTGAAAGTGGCTCCATATTCATTGACTTCGCAAAAGGTCAGGGGCTGCGAATCGCTGGATCCTGGTTCCAGTGCCCAGAACCGCATCATTGGACTTGGTACTCCAGTACTGGTGGTGTGGTGAAGGAGATCGATCACATCCTTGTGGGAAGACACTGGAGGCTCTTGCAAAACTGCATTGTCTACAGAAGTGTCAAGTTTGTGAATTCTGACCACAGACTTGTAGGATCCAGTTAGGTCCAGTAGGTTACCAGCTTCTAGGAAAATGAGCCAGGACTTCTAATGAGTTTGCATGCAGTTTGTGTGAGTAACTTGCAGATTTGGGTGTGACTGCCGATCCTAATGTGATGTGGGAGACCTTCAGTGACAAAACCCTGAAGGTTGCTGAGGGTTGTGTTGGTGTCACCAGTGTTCCCAGAAAGAGGTGTTTCATCTCACAGGGCACCCTGAATATCATTGGTAGGAGTCACAGCGCACAGCTCAATGGCAACTCTGGTCTGTACCAGAAACTGAGAAGGACAGCTGCGAGGATTCTGAGGGCATATAATGAGGCGTTTCTTAGAGGAATCTGTGAGCAAGTGACACACCATCTGTAGTCTAGCAACTCATGTCCTGCTTACAAAGGAACCGAAGCATTACGCACATCCTTATCTGTCCCTCAGAGAGTCGCAGTCAGGGCAGCTGATGGAATGGTCCTTACGGATGACACTGCAGTTGTGACCCGCTGGGCTGGCTACTTTGAGCAGTTGTTCAAAGCTGATCCTCCGGCTAGGACGTTGGATATCTCTGGGTCCATGGTTCTCAAGGCTGATCCACCAATTAACTGTGAACCACACAGTCTCATTTGTATTGCACAGGTGGTGAACCAGCCGAGGAGGGGAAAGACTGCAGGGATCTGTGGTATCCTGGGTGAACTTCTCCAGGCTTGTGGTAAGGCTGTCCTCCTGGCATTGCAAGCAATCTTTGCTTCCATTTGGGAGATTGGCATCATCCTAACTGACTGGAAAATGGGACTTGTCGTCCCTATCTGGAAAGGGAATGGTGATCGCCAGGATTGCATCAACTACAGGGGGATAACACTGTTCTCAATGCCAGGTAAATTCCTTTCTAGGGTCGTCCTCAATAGGATCCTGATCACTTGCTCTCCTACCAGCAACGGGAACAGTCTGGTTTTACACCTAAGAAGTCTACCATTGACCGCATCCTGGCACTGAGGGTTCTCATGGAGCGCAAACACAATTATTGGCAGAGTTTCTTTGCAGCCTTTGTCGATTTTCATAAGGCATTCGACTCAGTTGATTGAACTGCCCTGTGGGATATCCTGAGAGTTCGCAGGATCCCTTCAGGTTTGCTGGCTATCATAGCCGGCCTGTACACTGATACTGTGAGTGCTGTGCAGAGTGGAGGCAGGACCAATGCGTTTTTTCTAGTTGATTCTTGGGTTCGTCAGAGGTGTGTTCTTGCTCCTACTCTGTTCAGTGCTTGCATGGACTGGTTGTTGGGCAAGGTCGTGGGGTCCAGAGGCTGTGGAGCATATCTGTTGGTGAAGAAAGATTCACGGATCTTGACTTTGCTGACAATGCTGTGATCTTCGTGGAGTCAATGGAGGCTCTGATCAGATCAGGATGCTCGAGAGACTGAGCGAGGAGTCTGAGTGTCTGGGCTTGCGAGTGTCTGGGATAAAAACCAAGATCCAGGCCTTTAATGATCTCTTGTTTGTGGAGAGAGTGTCAACCTTGTCGAGAGGTTTACTTATCTTGGCAGTGACATTCATGTCTCTGTTTATTCATCCTATGAAAACAGTAGACAGATTTGAAGAGCATGGTGGGTCACGAGGTCTCTGGAAAGGAGTATATAGTACTCCTGATATCTATGCAAAAGGACGAAGGTCCAAGTCTTTAGAGTCCTGGTGCTTCCTGTCTTGGTATATGGTTGCCAGACATGGACACTATCCAGTGACCTGAGACAAAGACTGGACTCCTTTGGTACTGTGTCTCTCCAGGAATATCCTTGGGTACTGTTGGTATGACTTTGTGTCGAATGAGCAGTTGCTAATGGAGTCCCAAATGAGGCACATTACCTGCATTGTGAGCGAGCATCATTTACGGCACTACGGCCATGTGGCGCGTTTCCACGAGGGTGACCCAGCTCGTAAGATTCTCATTATTGGTGACCCAAGTGGCCGGACCAGGCCAAGGGGTCGCCCACATAACACCTGGCTATGGCAGATAGAGGGTCATTTCTGAAGGGTGGGACTGGACTGCGTGACTGCATGGGGAGTTGTTTTGTCGTGTAGTGGGTGCGGCAATGCACTATACCAGTGCTCCACAACTTGACCTGACTTGTGCACAAATTCCGGATATAGCGGGTTGGAGAATGACTGACTGACTGACTGAAAAATTCAGATTACAGAGACATAGCAGCCTCCAGGAAATGCATTTTCATCAGTCATTTTACCAGAAAATAGACTAGTAACATGGTCCACGGCATCAAGCTTGGTTTCCAGAGGGCCACAGTAGCTGCAGCGTTTGTCTTTATAAACAAATTCTGATTATGATCTAATAGTAGGTGATAATTAGGTCTATTTATATATTAGTCATCACTGCTTTCTTTTTGCCACATTCATTTTTATTTTGAAAATGTTCCTTGCCTGGTGATATCATGAAAGTATTTGTGGACCAGAGTGGGTTTGTACAGTATTTTCCAATCATTTACTTTTTTCCTCTCTTAATTTATCTCTTAATTTATCTGTTATATATATACAGTGGTGTGAAAAACTATTTGCCCCCTTCCTGATTTCTTATTCTTTTGCATGTTTGTCACACAAAATGTTTCTGATCATCAAACACATTTAACCATTAGTCAAATATAACACAAGTAAACACAAAATGCAGTTTTTAAATGATGGTTTTTATTATTTAGGGA